>WFAB01001744.1:0-95798 GCA_018977245.1 Lethenteron camtschaticum
CACGTCCCATCAAGCACGCTCCACCCCACGTCCCATCAAGCACGCCCCACCCACGTCCCATCAAGCACCCCACCCCACGTCCCATCAAGCACGCTCCACCCCACGTCCCATCAAGCACGCCCACCCCGTCCCATCAGCACGCCCCACCCCACGTCCCATCAAGCACGCTCCACCCCGTGTCCCATCAAGCACGCTCCACCCCACGTCCCATCAAGCACGCCCACCCCCGTCCCATCAAGCACGCTCCACCCCACGTCCCATCAAGCACGCTCCACCCCACGTCCCATCAAGCACGCCCACCCACGTCCCATCAAGCACACTCCACCCCACGTCCCATCAAGCACACTCCACCCCACGTCCCATCAAGCATGCCCCACCCCGTGTCCCATCAAGCACACTCCACCCCACGTCCCATCAAGCACGCCCCACCCCCATGTCCCATCAAGCACGCCCCACCCCACGTCCCATCAAGCACGCCCCCCCGTGTCCCATCAAGCACCTCCACCCCACGTCCCATCAAGCACGCCCCACCCCACGTCCCATCAAGCACGACCCCACCCCACCCGTGTCCCATCAAGCACGCCCCACCCCACGTCCCATCAAGCACACTCCACCCCACGTCCCATCAAGCACGCTCCACCCCGTGTCCCATCAAGCACACTCCACCCCACGTCCCATCAAGCACGCCCCACCCCGTGTCCCATCAAGCACACTCCACCCCACGTCCCATCAAGCACGCCCCACCCCACGTCCCATCAAGCACGCCCCACCCCGTGTCCCATCAAGCACGCCCCACCCCACGTCCCATCAAGCACACTCCACCCCACGTCCCATCAAGCACGCTCCACCCCGTGTCCCATCAAGCACACTCCACCCCACGTCCCATCAAGCACGCCCCACCCCACGTCCCATCAAGCACGCCCCACCCCACGTCCCATCAAGCACGCCCCACCCCGTGTCCCATCAAGCACGCCCCACCCCACGTGTCCCATCAAGCACGCTCCCACCCCACGTCCCATCAAGCACGCCCCACCCCACGTCCCATCAAGCACGCCCCACCCCACGTCCCATCAAGCACGCCCCACCCCACGTCCCATCAAGCATGCCTCCACCCCACGTCCCATCAAGCACGCCCCACCCCATGTCCCATCAAGCACACTCCACCCCACGTCCCATCAAGCACACTCCACCCCACGTCCCATCAAGCACGCCCCACCCCACGTCCCATCAAGCACACTCCACCCCACGTCCCATCAAGCACACTCCACCCCACGTCCCATCAAGCACGCCCACCCCACGTCCCATCAAGCACGCCCCACCCCACGTCCCATCAAGCACGCTCCACCCCGTGTCCCATCAAGCTGACGCTTGCTGCATTCCCCAGGATTGTTTCAATCCCGCAGCTTCCTCCTCCCCTCCCTCTCCCTCGCTCCTCACCCTCCCCGCTCTGCCCCCCCCCCAACCTTCAGGGCTCGCGTACGCCCTGCTGGCATTGGTGCCCCCCGTGAATGGCCTCTACTCGTCCTTTTACCCCCCGCTCGTCTACTGCCTGCTCGGCACGTCCCGTCACATCTCCGTGGGTGAGGGTGGACGCCCGAATTCACTCAGCCGCGAAGTCGCTCACCTCCTCGCTCGCTCAATCATTCAGTTGCCCGCCCGCTCACCGACTCAGTCGCTCACCAAACCACTCGCTCGCCTACTCGGCCACTCAGTCACTCACCAAGCCACTCGTTCGCCTACTCGGTCACTCAGTCGCTCACCAAACCACTCGCTCGCCTACTCGGCCACTCAGTCACTCACCAAACCACTCGCTCGCCTACTCGGCCACTCAGTCGCTCACCAAACCACTCACTCGCCTACTCGGTCACTCAGTCGCTCACCAAACCACTCGCTTGCCTACTCGGCCACTCAGTCGTTCACCAAACCACTCACTCGCCTACTCGGCCACTCAGTCACTCACCAAACCACTCACTCGCCTACTCAGCCACTCAGTCGCTCACCAAACCACTCGCTCGCCTACTTGGCCACTCAGTCGCTCACCAAACCACTCGCTCGCCTACTCGGCCACTCAGTCGCTCACCAAACCACTCGCTCGCCTACTCGGCCACTCAGTCGCTCACCAAACCACTCGCTCACCTACTCGGCCACTCAGTTGCTCACCAAACCACTCGCTCGCCTACTCGGCCACTCAGTCGCTCACCAAACCACTCGCTCGCCTACTCGGCCACTCAGTCGCTCACCAAACCACTCGCTCGCCTACTCGGCCACTCAGTCGCTCACCAAACCACTCGCTCGCCTACTCAGCCACTCAGTCGCTCAACAAACCACTCGCTCGCCTACTCGGCCACTCAGTCACTCACCAAACCACTCGCTCGCCTACTCGGCCACTCAGTCGCTCACCAAACCACTCGCTCGCCTACTCGGCCACTCAGTCGCTCACCAAACCACTCGCTCGCCTACTCGGCCGCTCAGTCGCTCACCAAACCACTCACTCGCCTACTCGGCCACTCAGTCGCTCACCAAACCACTTGCTCGCCTACTCGGCGACTCACTCGCCACCAAACCACTCACTCACCTACTCGGTCACTCAGTCGCTCACCAAACCACTCGCTCGCCTACTCGGTCACTCAGTCGCTCACCAAACCACTCGCTCGCCTACTTGGCCACTCAGTCGCTCACCAAACCACTTGCTCGCCTACTCGGCCACTCAGTCGCTCACCAAACCACTCGCTCGCCTACTCGGCCACTCAGTCGCTCACCAAACCACTTGCTCGCCTACTCAGCTACTCAGTCGCTCACCAAACCACTCGCTCGCCTACTCGGCCACTCAGTCACTCACCAAACCACTCACTCGCCTACTCGGCCACTCAGTCACTCACCAAACCATTCGTTCGCCTACTCGGCCACTCAGTCGCTCACCAAACCACTCGTTCGCCTACTCGGGCGCTCATTCGCTCACCAAACCACTCACTCACCTACTCGGCCACTCAGTCACTCACCAAACCACTCGCTCGCCTACTCAGCCACTCAGTCGCTCACCAAACCACTCGCTCGCCAACTCGGCCACTCACTCGCTCACCAAACCACTCACTCACCTACTCGGTCACTCAGTCGCTCACCAAACCACTCGCTCGCCTACTCGGTCACTCAGTCGCTCACCAAACCACTTGCTCGCCTACTCGGCCACTCAGTCGCTCACCAAACCACTCGCTCTCCTACTCGGCCACTCACTCGCTTTCCAAACCACTCGCTGGCCTACTCGGCCACTCACTCGCTCACCAAACCACTCACTCGCCTACTCGGCCACTCAGTGGCTCACCAAACCACTCGCTCGCCTACTCGGCCACTCACTCGCTCACCAAACCACTCGCTCGCCTACTCGGTCACTCAGTCGCTCACCAAACCACTCGCTCGCCTACTCGGCCACTCAGTCGCTCACCAAACCACTCGCTCGCCTACTCGGCCACTCAGTCGCTCACCAAACCACTCGCTCGCCTACTCGGTCACTCAGTCGCTCAACAAACCACTCGCTCACCTACTCGGCCACTCAGTCGCTCACCAAACCACTGGCTCGCCTACTCGGCCACTCACTCGCTCACCAAACCACTCGCTCGCCTACTCGGCCACTCACTCGCTCACTAAACCACTCACTCACCTACTCGGTCACTCAGTCGCTCACCAAACCACTCGCTCGCCTACTCGGTCACTCAGTCGCTCACCAAACCACTCGCTCGCCTACTCGGCCACTCAGTCGCTCACCAAACCACTCGCTCGCCTACTCGGCCACTCAGTCGCTCACCAAACCACTCGCTCGCCTACTCGGCCACTCAGTCGCTCACCAAACCACTTGCTCACCTACTCGGCCACTCAGTCGCTCACCAAACCACTCGCTCGCCTACTCGGCCACTCAGTCGCTCACCAAACCACTTGCTCGCCTACTCAGCTACTCAGTCGCTCACCAAACCACTCGCTCGCCTACTCGGCCACTCAGTCACTCACCAAACCACTCACTCGCCTACTCGGCCACTCAGTCACTCACCAAACCATTCGTTCGCCTACTCGGCCACTCAGTCGCTCACCAAACCACTCGTTCGCCTACTCGGGCGCTCATTCGCTCACCAAACCACTCACTCACCTACTCGGCCACTCAGTCACTCACCAAACCACTCGCTCGCCTACTCAGCCACTCAGTCGCTCACCAAACCACTCGCTCGCCAACTCGGCCACTCACTCGCTCACCAAACCACTCACTCACCTACTCGGTCACTCAGTCGCTCACCAAACCACTCGCTCGCCTACTCGGTCACTCAGTCGCTCACCAAACCACTTGCTCGCCTACTCGGCCACTCAGTCGCTCACCAAACCACTCGCTCTCCTACTCGGCCACTCACTCGCTTTCCAAACCACTCGCTGGCCTACTCGGCCACTCACTCGCTCACCAAACCACTCACTCGCCTACTCGGCCACTCAGTGGCTCACCAAACCACTCGCTCGCCTACTCGGCCACTCACTCGCTCACCAAACCACTCGCTCGCCTACTCGGTCACTCAGTCGCTCACCAAACCACTCGCTCGCCTACTCGGCCACTCAGTCGCTCACCAAACCACTCGCTCGCCTACTCGGCCACTCAGTCGCTCACCAAACCACTCGCTCGCCTACTCGGTCACTCAGTCGCTCAACAAACCACTCGCTCACCTACTCGGCCACTCAGTCGCTCACCAAACCACTGGCTCGCCTACTCGGCCACTCACTCGCTCACCAAACCACTCGCTC
This sequence comes from Lethenteron camtschaticum, assembly GCA_018977245.1. NCBI lineage: Eukaryota > Metazoa > Chordata > Hyperoartia > Petromyzontiformes > Petromyzontidae > Lethenteron > Lethenteron camtschaticum. The sequence goes on from WFAB01001744.1 coordinate 4,774, forward strand.
ACCTACTCGGCCACTCACTCGCTCACTAAACCACTCACTCACCTACTCGGTCACTCAGTCGCTCACCAAACCACTCGCTCGCCTACTCGGCCACTCAGTCGCTCACCAAACCACTCGCTCGCCTACTCGGCCACTCAGTGGCTCACCAAACCACTCGCTCGCCTACTCGGTCACTCAGTCGCTCACCAAACCACTCGCTCGCCTACTCGGCCACTCGCTTAGTTACTCAGTCGCTCACTCACAGTCTTCTCGCCTCTCACTCCCACCCTCACTCACCCATGCGTCCGAACCACCTTCGACCCCTTGCTGCCACTTGTAGGCCTCTTCCCCGTGGTCAGCCTCATGGTTGGCACCGTGACGGTGCGCCTGGTCCCCGACGATGGGGGGGCAGTTGCCTTGGAGGCGGGAAACGAGACCCTGGGAAACGCCACCGTGGCCACGCCGAGCGACGTTGACGCGCGGCGAGTGGCAGTGGCTGCCAGCGTCACCTGCCTGGTGGGGATCATACAGGTGAGACGGGGACGCGTGGTGAGTGCATGGGGTGCACGTGCCAATAACACGTGGTAGGTGTGTGCTACAAAGACAAAGATTCCCCGTATAGCCTCAACATACTTTTGAGGCAAGTGCTGTTAACGAACATCTTATGAAGGCCGGAACGGCACACGAGGGGATGGGTGGCCAGCACCACGCCCGGCCGTCTTTGTCTCCCCAGTGGTGATGTTTACACACCAGAACCAGGTACTCATTCGTGGTTGAGTCGATCTCAGGGAGGCCCAGGACCGTTTCAGACAATTCTCACTCACTGGTGTTAGTGACCTCGAGCGGGAATCGAACTCGGGTCGCCGGGTTCGTAGCGCAATGCACTAACCCCAACACTACCGCTCCCCTACCTGTATCTGTGTGTGTGTGTGCGCGCACATGCGTCATAATAGAATCCAACAGATGTTCTTGTGTGGGCCCAGCGAGCACCCAAGATGTATTGGGTTCCGCCGATGCCAGAGCAGCGTGTTGGTGTTTACAAGTCCATAGAGTATTACTGTTATTACACACGCCTGTGCTTAAATGAATGCATGTGTGTGTAGGTGTATGCATGTGTGTGTGTAGGTGTATGCATGTGTGTGTGTAGGTGTATGCATGTGTGTGTATGCATGTGTGTGTGTAGGTGACCCTCTGCTCACGATCATTAAGGACCTTCATGATGGTGAGCAGGCCCGGGTAAAACTACGTGGCCGGGAGTCGGAGCCTTTCCCTGTACACCTTGGGGTGCGACAGGGATGTCCTCTGGCTCCCACATTATTTAACATCTATTTCGACTGCGTAGTTCGTGAAGCCTTCAATAGCTATACCGGGGGAATTTCCATTTGGTACAGATATAATGGGAGGCTGATCGACGCCCGGGTGCGATCAAGGGATGGCTCCCTATTGGTCAACCACGTTATGTATGCCGATTATTTGGTAATAGCTGCTCATTCAGAAGAGGAGTTGGAGACGCTGCTGCTGAGACTGGAGCGTGTCACTAAGAGGTGGGGCCTTACCATCAGCCCCACCAAAACTAAGCACCTGCCTGGGTATTTTGTACCATCGGACACTCCATCCCCACAACTCCCAATCGGTGATGGGGCAGTTGTGGAGAGAGTGGAGAGTTTCCCATACCTGTGCAGTGTGCTTATGACCGGCTCCAGTTTATCAGCAGAGGTCTCACTCCGAATCAGTCGAGCGGCAATATATTCTAATCGGTTGTGTAACGCTGTGTGGAAGCTTCAGGTCTTCTCAGCCACGGTCATTCCCTCCCTTCTCTACGCTTGCGACACGTGGACCCCCCTAATGGAGCATCTTCCCCGTTTGGAAACATTTAGGCTGGCCTGCCTACGATCCATCTTGGGTTTAGCCAGGCTGGATTGTGTGAGGAGCTCACAAATCCTTGAAAGATCTGGTCAAAGTCCCATCGGTGAGCTCCTCCGGCGGGCAAGGCTGCGTTGGCTGGGTCATGTAAGCCGCATGCCCAGCCACCGCATGCCTAAACAGCTTTTGTTCGGCCGGATCGAGGGGGCTAAACGGGCGCGGCACGGGCTAGAGAAGAGATGGAGTGATGTAGTACAGGAGAACGTGGAGCTGAGTGGACTTGCCGATGACTGGTACCAGCGGTGTCAAGATCGGCCTCTGTGGAGGAGGCTCGTGAAGGACGCTACTGGGCAGTTGGAGGCAGTCGCCCTCCAACAACAACGGAGGGCGGAGGAGCAACGCTCACAACAACGAGCGGAGTGCCGGGTGGCTAAAGCACAGCAAATTGGTACATTAGGGGGCACAGGTGGTACATCAGCCAATCATCTCGGTCAGTCGTCCCGTGGCACCTGCTGGGTCTGCCCCGTGACCTCCTGCCAGCGGGCGTTCGACACTTCACGTGGCTTCAAGGTGCACTTGGCCTGCCACAAGCGTCGTGGTGACGTCACCGCCACTTAGTGTCGATTGGCGGTTGTTGTTGTTGTGTGTAGGTGTATGCATGTGTGTGTGTATGCATGCATGTGTGTGTATGAATGTGTGTGTAGGTGTATGCATGTGTGTGTATGCATGTGTGTGTATGCATTTGTGTGTAGGTGTATGCATGCGTGTGTGTGTAGGCGTATGCATGTGTGTAGGTGTATGCATGTGTGTGTGTAAGCATCTGCCAGTCACCTCAGTCAGTCAACCCACAACACCATCGTCTGCGCTGTCACCTCCTGTCTGCGAGCCTGCGACGCGTCACGTGGCCTCCAGGTGCAGCTAGCCTGGCACAAGCACCGTGGTGGCGCCCCTGCCACTTTGTAATGAATAGTGGCCGTCGCACTTACCCCAAAAGTCCGTTAAGGGCTACACACGGAGGATCTTTGTCTCTGACCTGTGTCCCTACGCCCAGCTGTGTCTGGGCGCGCTGCGTGTCGGCTTCGTCTCCATCTTCCTGTCGTCGCCGCTCGTCAGTGGCTTCATGACGGCGGCCGCGTTCCACGTCCTCGTGTCTCAGCTCAAGTATCTCTTCGGCCTCTCTGTGCCCTCGTACAGCGGCCCCTTCGCCTCAATCTACGTGAGCACTCACACCCACACACTGTTGGGGCAAGTGCTGTTAGCAAGCACCTACGAAGGCCAGCATGGCGCACGAGAGGGTGGATGGCCAACACCACGCCACCTTTGTCTCCCCAGTGGCGATGTTTATACACCGCACCAGGTACTCATTTAAGGCTGAGTAGACCTAGGAGATGCCCAGGAGTGGTTCAAATAATCGTCATTCGCCACTAAGTGGTAGTGACGTCACCACGGGGGTTGTGCCAGGCAATTTGGACTTTAAAGCCACGTAAAGTTTCAAAGGTTTGCTGGCAGGTTACGGGACAGACCCAGGTGCCATGGGTCGACTGAGATGACCTGATGCAGCTGCATGAACTGTGCCCCCCTACCGTTCCAACTTGCTGTGTTTTAGCCGCTCGGCACTCTGCCCGTTGTTGTGAGTGTTGCTCCGTTGTTGGAGGGCGACTGTCTTCAACTGCCCAGTATTGTCCTTCACGAGCCTCCTCCACAGAGGCCGATCTTGACACCGCTGGTACCAGTCATCGGCAAGTCCACTCCGCTCCACATCCTCCTGTACCACATCACTCATCTCTTCTGGTGCCCGTTCTGCTCGAGAATGGATGGATCATAGGCAGGCCAGCCTGAATGTTTCTAATCGATGCAGATGTACTATTTGCGGGGTCCACATTTTGCAAAAATAGAAAAGGAAAAGCCTAACTGTGGCCGAGAAGGCCCGAAGCTTCGTGTAGAGTGACAGACCAGGTAGCATCCACACAGCCTTGCGCAGCCGATGATACGATAATGCCGCCCGACTGATTCAGAGTGAGACTTCTGATGTGAAACCGGAGCTGATCAGAAGCACACTGCCCAGGTACAGTGAGGGAAAAAAGTATTTTTATCCCCTGCTGATTTTTTACGTTTGCCAACTGACAAAGAAATTATCAGTCTATAATTTTAATGGTACAGTAGATTTATTTGAACAGTGAAAGACAGAATAACAACAACAAAATCCAGAAAAACGCATGTCAAAAATGTTATAAATTGATTTGCATTTTAATGAGGGAAATAAGTATTTGACCCCCTCTCAATCAGAAAGATTTCTGTCTCTCAGGTATCTTTTATACAGGTAACGACCTGAGATTAGGAGCACACTCTTAAAGGGAGTGCTCCTAATCTAAGCTTGTTACCTGTATAAATGACACCTGTTCACTGAAGCAATCAATCAATCAGATTCCAAACTCTCCACCATGGCCAAGACCAAAGAGCTCTCCAATGATGTCAGGGACAAGATTGTAGACCTACACAAGGCTGGAATGGGCTACAAGACCATCGCCAAGCAGCTTGGTGAGAAGGTGACAACAGTTGGTGCGATTATTTGCAAATGGAAGAAACACAAAAGAACTGTCAATCTCCCTCGGCCTGGGGCTCCATGCAAGATTTGACCTCGTGGAGTTGCAATGATCATGAGAACGGTGAGGAATCAGCCCAGAACTATACGGGAGGATCTTGTCAATGATCTCAAGGCAGCTGGGACCATTGTTACCAACTGTTTTCTTGGTGACTCACTACGCCGTGAAGGACTGAAATCCTGCAGCATCCGCAAGGTCCCCCTGCTCAAGAAAGCACATATACATGCCCGTCTGAAGTTTGCCAATGAACATCTGAATGATTCAGAGGACAACTGGGTGAAAGTGTTGTGGTCAGATGAGACCAAAATGGAGCTCTTTGGCATCAACTCAACTCGCCGTGTTTGGAGGAGGAGGAATGCAGCCTATGACCCCAAGAACACCATCCCCACCGTCAAACATGGAGGTGGAAACATTATGCTTTGGGGGTGTTTTCTGCTAAGGGGACAGGACAACTTCACCGCATCAAAGGGACGATCGACGGGGCCATGTACCGTCAAATCTTGGGTGAGAACCTCCTTCCCTCAGCCAGGGCATTGAAAATGGGTCGTGGATGGATATTCCAGCATGACAAAGACCCAAAACACACGGCCAAGGCAACAAAGGAGTAGCTCAAGAAGAAGCTCATTAAGGTCCTGTAGTGGCCTAGCCAGTCTCCAGACTTTAATCCCATAGAAAATCCGTGGAGGGAGCTGAAGGTTCGAGTTGCCAAACGTCAGCCTCGAAACCTTAATGACTTGGAGAAGATCTGCAAAGAGGAGTGGGACAAAATCCCTCCTGAGATGTGTGCAAACCTGGTGGCTAACTACAAGAAACGTCTGACCTCTGTGATTGTCAACAAGGATTTTGCCACCAAGTACTAAGTCATGTTTTGCAGAGGGTCAAATACTTATTTTCCTCATTAAAATGCAAATCAATTGATAACATTTTTGACATGCGTTTTTCTGGATTTTGTTGTTGTTATTCTGTCTCTCACTGTTCAAATAAACCTACCATTAAAATTATAGACTGATCATTTCTTAGTCAGTGAGCAAACGTACAAAATCAGCAGGGGATTAAATAGGGTTTTTTCCCTCCCTCTATGGAAACCTCTCTATTCCCTCCACAACTGCTCCATCAAAAATGGGGAGTTGAGAGGGTGCAGTGTTTGTTTAAACAAAATATCCACCCACACAGCCGTGTCTCTTCCTCACGTGTCTCCCCGCACGTGATCACCCGGGACACGTGCTGGCTTTGTGAGATTATTCATGGCATAGTAGCGTCGGTTCACGTCTCAAATCCCACTCGTCCGTGCATCCATGCATCTGTATGCCCATGCGCCCACCCATGCACCTGTGCATCTCCCCAGGCTATCATCGAGGTGTTCTCCCGACTGCCTCAGAGCAACGTGGCCGACGTCGTGACCTCGATCATCTGCATCGTCGTCGCTGTCCTCGCAAAGGAGATTAACCAGCGCTTCGCGCGCCGCCTGCCCGTGCCCATCCCGGTCGAGCTGCTCGTGGTCAGGACTCTGGCGCGAGCGTGAATCGCGCGAGCAAATTAATCACAATTAACTGCACCGCCGCGCGCGCACGAGGTCCCCGCGGGCCGAGCGCACGCACCGTGCACACCGCCTATGGCTTCATGCATAATGCATAGCGAGGAGAAAAATCATCACCATCATCATCCTCCCTCCTGTGCCACACCGCCTGCCCCCATTTCGACCCATGCCCTTTCAGGGACCCTGCTGCCCTGTCTCTGACCCCTAATCCCCTATCTGACCCTGCTCGTGCCCGCCTGGCCTCGTCTCTGACCCCTGCATGCCTGACCCCTGACCTTGATTCTGGCCGTGACCCCTGTCTCTCACCTCTGACCCTGTATATGATGCCTGACCCTGTACACAGTTCCTGATCCTATGACCCCTTAATCTGACCATATTATATGGCCCCGACACCGTTATATGGACCCTGACCCCAGTCTCTGACCCCTGAACGCATTCTCTGACCGGTGACCCTCAGCTCCCCGTGACCCTGCTGCGTCTGTGTGCGTGCTCAGACCGTGGTGGCGACCGCAGTGTCGTACGGAGCCGACTTGGAGGGGCGATTTGGGGTGGATGTGGTGCGCGACATCCCAAAGGGGTGCGTGCGTGCTGCTGTTTGTGGTGACACACAGACAACCATTCCCGCATATCACCTTTAACAGACTTTTTGGGAGGAAACATCTGTTAGCGAGTAGCAATTAAGGCCGGAGGTGAGTGGCCAACGCCACGCCCGGCCACCTTTGTCTCCCCCAAGTTGCGGATCTTTATACAACGCACCAGGTATTCATTGAAGTACTCATAAAGAGCTGAGTCAACCTATGGGAGGCCCGGGACAAGATCAAATATGTGCCACAGGCGGAAATGGAACTTTGATCACTGGATTTGTAGTGCAACACGTTAACTGCAACCCTACGCACACCTGCACAGAGATATACTCACACTCACATGGCATAGATCTCCACAGCACTCACCTGCACAGCAACACATTCACATACTCACCTGCACAGTGAAACAATCACACACTCACCTGCACCGCGACACATTCACACACTCAGCAGCAATTACACATTCACACACTCACTTGCACAGTGACACATTCACACACTCACCTGCACAGTGACACATTCACACACTCACCTGCACAGTGACACATTCACACACTCACCTGCACAGCGACACATTCACACACTCACCTGCACAGCGACACGTTCACACACTCACCTGCACAGTGACACGTTCACACACTCACCTGCACAGTGACACATTCACACACTCACCTGCACAGTGACACATTCACACACTCACCTGCACGGTGACACATTCACACACTCACCTGCACAGTGACACGTTCACACACTCACCTGCACAGTGACACATTCACACACTCACCTGCACGGTGACACATTCACACACTCACCTGCACAGTGACACATTCACACACTCAGCTCCACAGTGACACATTCACACACTCACCTGCACAGTGACACGTTCACACACTCACCTACACAGTGACACATTCACACACTCACCTGCACAGTGACACATTCACACACTCACCTGCACGGTGACACATTCACACACTCACCTGCACAGTGACACATTCACACACTCAGCTGCACAGTGACACATTCACACACTCACCTGCAGTGACACATTCACACACTCAGCTGCACAGTGACACATTCACACACTCAGCTGCACAGTGACACATTCACACACTCACCTACACAGTGACACATTCACACACTCACCTGCACAGTGACACATTCACACACTCACCTGCACAGTGACACATTCACACACTCAGCTGCACAGTGACACATTCACACACTCACCTGCACAGTGACACATTCACACACTCACCTGCACAGTGACACATTCACACACTCACCTGCACAGTGACACATTCACACACTCACCTGCACAGTGACACATTCACACACTCACCTGCAGAGTGACACATTCACACACTCACCTGCACAGCGACACATTCACACACTCACCTGCATAGTGACACATTCACACACTCACCTGCACAGTGACACATTCACACACTCACCTGCACAGTGACACATTCACACACTCACCTGCACAGTGACACATTCACACACTCACCTGCACAGTGACACATTCACACACTCACCTACACAGTTACACATTCACACACTCACCTGCACGGTGACACATTCACACACTCACCTGCCAGTGACACATTCACACACTCACCTGCACAGTGACACATTCACACACTCAGCTGCACAGTGACACATTCACACACTCACCTGCACAGTGACACATTCACACACTCACCTACACAGTGACACATTCACACACTCACCTGCACAGTGACACATTCACACACTCACCTACACAGTGACACATTCACACACTCACCTGCACAGTGACACATTCACACACTCACCTGCACAGTGACACATTCACACACTCAGCTGCACAGTGACACATTCACACACTCACCTGCACAGTGACACATTCACACACTCACCTGCACAGTGACACATTCACACACTCACCTGCACAGTGACACATTCACACACTCACCTGCACAGTGACACATTCACACACTCACCTGCAGTGTGACACATTCACACACTCACCTGCAGTGTGACACATTCACACACTCACCTGCACAGTGACACATTCACACACTCACCTGCACAGTGACACATTCACACACTCACCTGCACAGTTACACATTCACACACTCACCTGCACAGTGACACATTCACACACTCACCTGCACAGTGACACATTCACACACTCACCTGCACAGTGACACATTCACACACTCACCTGCACAGTGACACATTCACACACTCACCTGCACAGCGACACATTCACACACTCACCTACACAGTGACACATTCACACACTCACCTGCACAGTGACACATTCACACACTCACCTGCAGTGTGACACATTCACACACTCACCTGCACAGTGACACATTCACACACTCACCTGCACAGTGACACATTCACACACTCACCTACACAGTGACACATTCACACACTCACCTGCACAGTGACACATTCACACACTCACCTGCACAGTGACACATTCACACACTCACCTGCACAGTGACACATTCACACACTCACCTACACAGTTACACATTCACACACTCAGCAGCACAGTTACACATTCACACACTCAGCAGCACAGTGACACATTCACACACTCACCTACACAGTGACACATTCACACACTCACCTGCACAGTGACACATTCACACACTCAGCTGCACAGTGACACATTCACACACTCTCCTGCACAGTTACACATTCACACACTCACCTGCAGTGTGACACATTCACACACTCACCTGCACAGTGACACATTCACACACTCACCTGCACAGTGACACATTACTACACTCACCTGCACAGTGACACATTCACACACTCACCTGCACAGTGACACATTCACACACTCACCTGCACAGTGACACATTCACACTCACCTGCAGTGTGACACATTCACACACTCACCTGCACGGTGACACATTCACACTCACCTGCACAGTGACACATTCACACACTCACCTGCACAGTGACACATTCACACACTCACCTGCACAGTGACACATTCACACACTCACCTGCACAGTGACACATTCACACACTCACCTGCACAGTGACACATTCACACACTCAGCTGCACAGTGACACATTCACACACTCACCTGTACAGCGACACGTTACTACACTCACCTGCACAGTGACACATTCACACACTCACCTGCACAGTGACACATTCACACACTCACCTGCACAGCGACACGTTACTACACTCACCTGCAGAGTGACACATTCACACACTCACCTACACAGTGACACATTCACACACTCACCTGCACAGCGACACGTTACTACACTCACCTGCACAGTGACAGATTCACACACTCACCTGCACAGTGACACATTCACACACTCACCTGCACAGTGACACATTCACACACTCACCTCCACAGTGACAAAGACAAAGGTCCCCCCTCTATCTCTAACAGACTGTTGGGGCAAGTGCTTTTAGCGGCACCTGATGGGGTACACACAATGCCCTGCCGCATTTGTCTCCCCAGGTGCTTGACGGCCAAATTAATCTAGGAGATGCCCAGGACCAGTTCATGAAAATGCGCTGATCGCGACGCCACAACACAACACACACGCTACACACACTACACACACACGGTACAACCACACTACACACACACTACACACACGATACAAACACTACACACACTACACACAGTACAACCACACTCCACACACACGGTACAACATACACTAGACACACGGTACAACCACACTACACACGCTACACACACACACTACAAACACACTACACACTCTACACACACAATACACGCGGTATACACAGACGACACACATTACACACATACTACACACGCTACAAACACTATACATACTACACACAAACTACACACACCACACACTACACACACCACACACACATATACACACTACACACACGATATACACACATTAGACACACACTACACACACACTACACATGCTACACACACGGTACAACCACACTACACACACTACACACACGGTATACACACACTACACACACTACACACGCTACACACACACTACACACGCTACACACACACTACACATGCTACACACAAACTACACACACACACACACACGATATACACACAACACACACAGTATACACACATTAGATACACACTACACACCAGTGGCGGCTCCTGCAAAATCTCTCAGGGGGGGCAAATGTCTGGATGATTGATAAGGATAAGGTCCACCCATGCAATGGATAAATTAACAGCTTAAGCATGTAAAGGCAACTTCACTTCTTTAATATTAATGAAAAATAAAGTGACTCTTACAATACATCTTGTTTGTTTCTATACTCACTATTATTACAATCCACTCAGTTTATTTTATTAAAGATTCCACTAGGTGGCGACAAATAATTTAGTTGACTGAAACGTACTTACGTATGATGACGTAAGCACGTTAGGGCGAGCCCTCCCGGAAGCCATAGAGAATGCATTGCAGCGCCCGCCCTTCTAAAAAAAACATCTTTGAATGTAAGTCTATGGGACCACACGGGGCGATTCTCAGCCGGAGTGAAATCGCCCAAAAAGAGGCGGTACTCCACAGAACGTGACATGACGCTGATTGGACTATATCCAGAGGCACAGTAACGGCTAGCATAGCTCTGTGGTTGAATGAGATTGTTAATGTGATTGAAAAAGTCCCTTTCACACATTGGTGGTGAGTCGCCCAATCGCCCTAATGAAGAAACCGCCCCTGCTACACACGATACACACACACTACACATGCTACACACACGGTACAACCACACTACACACACTACACACACTACACATGCTACACACAAACTACACACACACTACACACACGTTATACACACAACACACACAGTATACACACATTAGACACACACTACGCACGATACACACACACTACACATGCTACACACACGGTACAACCACACTACACACCCGATATACACACAACATACACAGTATACACACATTAGACACACACTACGCACGCGGACACACGCAGTGCAGAAAGTCAGTATGGTTGCAATGTGTCTCAATGGGCTTGCTTAATCTCCGGGTTAAATAAAGGGTAAAGCATCACACACACACACTACACACACACCGTCACACACAGATCCACGAACTATGTGTACCATACAAAGATGACATGCGGCAAGGCAGGGGCCAGACATTGACTTTTCATTTTAAACTGATGACCTCTACAATTCAATTACTGCCATGCAGAACGGCGCTGGCTCATTTGCATTCCCAGTGCCGACCGATTAAGGCCCCAACCTCCTCAGCCCCCCCACCCCCCACCAGGGACCAGCTGCCCACTGCCCTCCCACGGCCCTCTGCCGCCCTCTCGCGGTACGAGGGCAGCAATGGATCCATCGCATGACCACCAAGGCCACGTGGTCATGCTGATACCAATGCACATTAAACGTCGTTAACCCTCCACGACCCCGACGCGCATTGTCACGACGTTCAACAACAAAAACAGCGGGGACCGCCCTTGGCCGAGCTGCGTTTATCTTCCAGGCGACCGCACCCGCGGCAATTGTCCGTCCATAACTGCCACGCACAGGCAGCAGCATCCAGGCAGGGCCGGATTAAGATTGTGTAGGCCGCCTGCGCTACAACTACTGTGAGGCCCCCAGTCATATTTTAAAAAAACAAAGTTAAAGAAAAATAAAATTTATTTTTACATGGCTAACGACAAGATAAAATTCAACATTGACAAATGAAATAACTTTTCACTCAATCTCTGGAGGCCATTCAGCTGGCGGAGGCCCCTGGGCTGCAGCCCCTAAAGCCCCCACGCCTTGATCCGGCCCTGCATCCAGGCACCCATCATCCACCTTCCAGGAGGCCATCACCTGTCCAGGCATATTACCTGTCCAGGCTCTCAGCCATTCAGGCTCTCACCTGTACAGGCCATCACCCGTTCAGGCTCTCACCTGTTCTGTCTGGCGTACGAGGAACTTTGATGTTGTAATTGTTGTTGGATCAGACATTCGTAACATATGCGTGCATAACAAGTTTATTATTGATGTTGTAATTGTTATTCTATTTATTGTGATTGTTTTTATAATTGTGATTATTGTTGTGATTGTTCTTGCTGTGATTGTTGTTGTTTTTTATGGTTGTTGTTGTCGTCCCAGGCTGGCTCCTCCGGTTATACCGGACGTGAGCCTCTTCCCCGAGATCATCGGGGATGCGTTTGCCATAGCGATCGTGGCCTTCGTGGTGCCCCTGTCACTCAGCAAGATCTTCGCACAGAAGCACGGATACGCTATCGACAGCAACCAGGTAACTGGGTACCCGTAAGTAGGTCGCCTGGTTACCAGATAACTAGGTGACCTTGTAACCAGGTAGTAACCGGATATCTTGGTAACGAGATGACTTGGTTACCAGGTAACCTGTTAACCAGGCAAATATGTAACCAGATGAACTGGTAATCAGGTAGCCGGATAACCAGGTGACCTGGTAACCTTGTAACCAAATAACTGGTTAACAAGGTGACCTAATAAGGAGGTAACCAGATAAGCAGGTGACCCAGTAACTGGATAACCAGACAGCCAGCTGGTAGATGAAACAATGTGACTGGGATGTAATCAGATTTCTTCGATACGTGTAAATCACTAAATGGGATTCCCAGACACGCATCTTCCATGCGTTGCATCTGGAACAGGTCCTTGTGACTGCGTCTGTCTCCCTCGCCCCTCCATCATTTAACTATTTACTTATTTAACTTTTATACCACGCTGGCTTGCCAGCTGCACTGCTACTGATGATGGCATTGGTTGTTCATTACAACGTGGAGAGCGGTGGTGCAGTGATTAGCGCATTGGACAAGTAATCAAACTTCAGTTAGATTACCAGGCCACGGTCAACATCAGTAGCGATTATCTGAACTGGTCCTTAAATTAGTACCTGGTGCAGTGTGGCATCATCAGCACTGGGGAGACAAAGGCGGACGGGCGTGATGCTGGCCACCCACATAAGCGCGCTACACAGGGAATATTTGCCTTTGTTGTTGATTATATTTAAGACTATGATGCATGGTGATGATATTGATGATGTTGTTGATAATGATTTTAACGATGACGATTATGATGTTGATGATGTTGATGGCGTTAATGATGATAACGATGCTGATAACGATGTTGATGATGATCCACAGGAGTTGCTTGCGTTCGGGGTGAGCAACATCTTCGGGTCGTTCTTCCAGACGGTCGTGGTGAGCACGTCGCTCTCCCGCTCGCTCATACAAGAGAGCACCGGCGGCAAGACGCAGGTCCCGGCCACGCCACACGGCACCACACACACACGGCACCACACTCACTCAGCACCACTCACACACGGCACCACACACACTCAGCACCACACTCACACAGCGCACACACACAACACCACACTCACACAGCACCACACCACACAACACCACACTCACACAGCACCACACTCACACAACACCACACTAACACAGCAGCACTGCACCACACCGCACCACACTAACACAGCCACACACACCCCACAACACACCTGTGTGTGTGTGAAACTATTGTGCTGCGGGAGTGTAGCGGCTAGCACGCTGCACTACGAAGCCGGTGACCCGAGTTCGATTCCCGATCCTTGCCAACAACAGTGACCATTATCTGAACCGGTCTGGGGCCTCTCATAGGTCAACTCAGCCTGAAATGAGTATTTGTGTGTTAACATCGTCACTGGGTAGACAAAGGCGGCCGGGCGTGGTCCTGGCCATCCACTTCCTCGTGTGCCGTGCTGGCCTTCATAGGTGTTTGCTAACAGCACCCAACAGTCTGTTCAAGGCTATATGGGGGATCTTTGTCTTTGTGCATGCGTGTGCGTCTCGTGTGTGGGGAGCGGTGGCGCAGTGGTTCGTGCGCTGTTCTACAAACCCGGCCATTAGAGTTCGATTCCCGCTCAGAGCCAACATCACCGACGAATATCTGAAATGGCACTGGGCCTCCCCGAAATCGACTCAGCTTTAAATGAGTACTCGGTATGGTGTGTAAACATTGATACTGGGGAGACAAAGATGGCCAGGCGTGGGATTATCCACCCATGCCCTCGAGGGCCGTGACAGCCTTCATAGGTGCTTGCTAACAGCACTTTCCCCAACAGTCAATTGAAGTCTTGATTTGAAGCTTTCGTGACTGCAGGAGTCCATACTCTTTGGTTCTTTCAGTAAAGTCACGTGGGTAGAAATAAAACAAAATAAAACCAATCACGACGTTTCGATCGCAACACAAGCGATCTTCACCAGGTGGGACAACCACAGCAAGAAAATGTTGAAGTCGGCGGGAGAGTTGCCGTGGCAAGAGGCTACATAGGTCAGAGAGGGTTGTCCCAGCTGATGAAGATCGTTGTGTTGTGATCGAAACATCGTGATTTGTTTTATTTTATTTCTACCGACATGACTTTACCGAAAGAACCAAAGAGTATAGTTAATTGAAGTCTCTACGGGGCATCTGTGTCTGTGTGTCTCTGTGTGTGTCTGTCTGTGTGCGTGTGTCTGTGTGTGTGTCTGTGTGTCTCTGTGTGTGTCTGTCTGTGTGTGTGTCTCTGTGTGTGTGTGTGTCTGTGTGTGTGTGTGTGTGTCTGTCTGTGTGTGTGCCTGTCTGTGTGTGTCTGTGTGTGTGTGTCTGTGTGTTTGTGTGTGTGTGTCTGTGTGTGTGTCTATGTGTGTGTGTGTGTGTCGTGTGTCTGTGTCTATGTGTGCGTGTGTGTGTGTGTCTATGTGTGCGTGTGTGTGTCTGTGTCTCTGTCTGTGTGTCTGTCTGTGTGTGTGTCTGTGTGTGTTCTGTGTGTGTCTGTTCTGTGTGTGTCTGTCTGTGTGTGTCTGTGTCTGTGTGTGTGTCTGTGTCTATGTGTGGTGTGTGTGTCTATGTGTCGTGTGTGTGTCTGTGTCTCTGTCTGTGTGTCTGTCTGTGTGTGTCTGTGTGTGTGTGTCTCTGTGTGTGTCTGTGTCTGTCTGTGTGTGTCTGTCTGTGTGTGTGTCTATGTGTCTGTGTGTGTGTTGGGGTGAATGCAGGTGGCTGCTCTGCTGTCGTCCATCATCGTGCTCATCGTCATCCTGGCGCTGGGCTTCCTCCTGGAGCCACTGCAGACGGTGTGCACCCGCTTCACGGTGGCTAGGAGATGTTAACTACCTCGCCTGGTGTACAGGAGGTCGTGGGCTCGATCTCGACCTTGATGCCTGCTGTATATTTGGAGTTTGCGTGTCGCTCTTTCTCCCCGTGGTCGCGTGATTTTTCTTCATGTCCTCCGGCTTTTCCATACACATTTAGAATCAACATCACGCGTTTGGAGTATTTGTCTCCTATACCTTTTACACAGCCATTTCTTTCAGCTATAATTTGTGGCCGGTCGCTGCGGAGAAAGAGCTGCATAGTTCAGTGGGCCTTACCTGGTAAATAAAAAGAATAGTTTAGTTTAATCACATGGCCTGCACAACTCACAGACTCACGGGATACCTGGACAACCAGCTCAATCGCTCACCAGCTCACTGTCCTGCCGGACCACTGCGTGACTGACTGTCTAACCGTGTGAACTGGTGGGTGGTTGGCTGGGTAGTTGGGCGGCTGGATGGGTGAGTAGGTGGGTGGCTACGTGGCTGGGTAGCTACGTGGCTGGGTGGCTGTGTGGCTGGGTGGCTGGGTGGCTATGTGGCTGGCTATGTGGCTGGGTGGCTGGGTGGCTATGTGGCTGGGTGGCTATGAGGCTGGGTGGCTGGGTGGCTATGTGGCTGGGTGGCTGGGTGGCTATGTGGTTGGGTGGCTGGGTGGCTACGTGGCTGGGTGGCTGGGTGGCTGTGTGGCTGGGTGGCTGGGTGGCTATGTGGCTGGGTGGTTATGTGGCTGGGTGGCTATGTGGCTGGGTGGCCATGTGGCTGGGTGGCTGGGTGGCTATGTGCCTGGGTGGCTGAGTGGCTATGTGGCTGGGTGGCTGGGTGGCTATGTGGCTGCGTGGCTATGTGGCTGGGTGGCTGGGTGGCTATGTGGCTGGGTGGCTATGTGCCTGGGTGGCTGAGTGGCTATGTGGCGGGTGGCTGGGTGGCTGTGTGGCTATGTATCTGGATGGCTGGATGGCTACATGGCTGGGTGGCTACCTGGCTGCGTGGCTATGTGGCTGGGTGGCTGGGTGGCTATGTGGCTGGGTGGCTATGTGCCTGGGTGGCTGAGTGGCTATGTGGCTGGGTGGCTGGGTGGCTGGGTGGCTATGTATCTGGGTGGCTGGGTGGCTATGTGGCTGGGTGGCTGAGTGGCTGGGTGGCTATATGGCTGGGTGGCTGGGTGGTTGGGCGGCTATGTGACTGGGTGGCTGGGTGGCTGGGTGGCTATGTAACTGGGTGGCTGGGTGGCTGGGTGGTTATGTGGCTGGGTGGTTGGATGGCTACGTGGCTGGGTGGCTGGGTGGCTGGGTGGCTGGGTGGCTGGGTGGCTATGTGGCTGGGTGGTTATGTGGCTGGGTGGCTGGGTGGCTGGGTGGCTGGGTGGCTATGTAACTGGTGGCTGGGTGGCTATGTGGCTGGGCGGCTATGTGGCTGGGTGGCTATGTGGCTGGGTGGCTATGTGGCGGAGTGGCTGGGTGGCTGGGTGGCTATGTAGCTGGGTGGCTGGGTGGTTGGGCGGCTATGTGGCTGGGTGGCTGGGTGGTTATGTGGCTGGGTGGCTGGGTGGCTATGTGGCTGGGTGGCTATGTGGCTGGGTGGCTGGGTGGCTATGTGGCTGGGTGGCTGGGTGGCTATGTGACTGGGTGGCTATGTGGCTGGGTGGCTGGGTGGCTATGTGGCTGGGTGGCTGGGTGCCTATGTGGCTGGGTGGCTGGGTGGCTACGTGGCTGATTGGCTGGGTGCCTATGTGGCTGGGTGGCTGGGTGGCTACGTGGCTGGGTGGCTGGGTGGCTATGTGGCTGGGTGGCTGGGTGGCTGGGTGGTTATGTGGCTGGGTGGCTGGGTGGCTATGTGGCTGGGTGGCTGGGTGGCTATGTGGCTGAGTGGCTGGGTGGCTATGTGGCTGGGTGGCTATGTGGCTGGGTGGCTGGGTGGCTGGGTAGCTATGTGGCTGGGTGGCTGGGTGGCCGGGTGGCTATGTGGCTGGGTGGGTGGGTGGCTATGTGGCTGGGTGGCTGGGTGGCTATGTGGCTAAGTGGCTGGGTGGCTGGGTGGATATGTGGCTGGGTGGCTGGTGGCTATGTGGCTGGGTGGCTGGGTGGCTATGTGGCTGAGTGGCTGGGTGGCTATGTGGCTGGGTGGCTGGGTAGCTATGTGGCTGGGTGGCTGGGTGGCCGGGTGGCTATGTCGCTGGGTGGGTGGGTGGGTGGCTATGTGGCTGGGTGGCTGGGTGGCTATGTGGCTGGGTGGCTGGGTGGCTGGGTGGCTATGTGGCTAAGTGGCTGGGTGGCTGGGTGGATATGTGGCTGGGTGTCTATGTGGTTGGGTGGCTGGGTGGCTATGTGGCTGGGTGGCTGGGTGGCTATGTGGCTGGGTGGCTATGTGGCTGGGTGGCTGGGTGGCTATGTTGCTACGTGGCTGGGTGGCTATCTGGCTGGGTGGCTGCGTGGCTGGGTGACTATGTTGCTGGATGGCTGGGTGGCTGGGTGGCTATGTGGCTG
Source organism: Lethenteron camtschaticum (assembly GCA_018977245.1). Lineage (NCBI taxonomy): Eukaryota > Metazoa > Chordata > Hyperoartia > Petromyzontiformes > Petromyzontidae > Lethenteron > Lethenteron camtschaticum. The sequence continues at coordinate 22,967 of WFAB01001744.1, forward strand.
GGTGGCTATGTGGCTGGGTGGCTAGGTGGCTGGGTGACCATGTGGTTGGGTGGCTATGTGGCTGGGTGGCTGGGTGGCTATGTGGCTGGGTGGCTGGGTGGCTGGATGGCTATGTGGCTGGGTGCCTGGGTGACTGGGTGGCTGGGTCGCTATGTGGCTGGGTGGCTATGTGGCTGGGTGGCTGGGTGGCTACGTGGCTGGGTGGCTGGGTGGCTACGTGGCTGGGTGGCTGGGTGGTTGGGTGGCTATGTGGCTGGGTGGCTGGGTGGCTATGTGCCTGGGTGGCTGGTTGGCTCTGTGGCTGGGTGGCTATGTGGCTGGGTGGCTGGGTGGCTCTGTGGCTGGGTGACCATGTAGCTGGGTGGCTATGTGGCTGGGTGGATGGGTGGCTACGTGGCTGGGTGGCTGGGTGGCTATGTGGCTGGATGGCTGGGTGGCTATGTGGCTAGGTGGCTGGGTGGCTATGTGGCTGGGTGGCTGGGTGGCTATGTGGCTACGTGGCTGGGTGGCTACGTGGCTGGGTGGCTACGTGGCTGGGTGGCTATGTGGCTGGGTGGCTACGTGGCTGGGTGGCTGGGTGGCTACGTGGCTGGGTGGCTGGGTGGCTACGTGGCTGGGTGGCTGGGTGGCTGGATGTCTTTGTGGCTGGGTGGCTGGGTGGCTATGTGTCTGGGTGGCTGGGTGGCTATGTGGCTGGGTGGCTGGGTGGCTATGTTGCTGGATGGCTGGGTGGCTACGTGGCTGGGTGGCTGGGTGGCTGGATGTCTTTGTGGCTGGGTGGCTAGGTGGCTACGTGGCTGGGTGGCTGGGTGGCTATGTGGCTGGGTGGCAGGTTGGCTATGTGGCTGGGTGGCTGGGTGGCTATGTGGCTGGGTGGCTGTGTGGCTATGTGGCTGGGTGGCTGGGTGGCTATGTGGCTGGGTGGCTATGTGGCTGGGTGGCTGGGTGGCTGGGTGGCTGGGTGGCTGTGTGGCTATGTGGCTGGGTGGCTGTGTGGCTATGTGGCTGGGTGGCTATGTGGCTGGGTGGCTGGGTGGCTGGGTGGCTGGGTGGCTGGGTGGCTGGGTGGCTATGTGGCTGGGTGGCAGGTTGGCTATGTGGCTGGGTGGCTGGGTGGCTATGTGGCTGGGTGGCTGTGTGGCTATGTGGCTGGGTGGCTGGGTGGCTGGGTGGCTATGTGGCTATGTGGCTGGGTGGCTGGCTGGCTGGCTGGCTACGTGGCTGGGTGGCTATGTGGCTGGCTGGCTGGGTGGCTGGGTGGCTGGGTGGCTGGGTGGCTACGTGGCTGGGTGGCTATGTGGCTGGGTGGGTGGGTGGCTACGTGGCTGGGTGGCTGGGTGGCTATGTGGCTGGGTGGCTACGTGGCTGGGTGGCTGGGTGGCTGGGTGAGTGAGTGAGTGTGAGCGAGGCTGTGGGAACCCCGGCCATACGCAACGTGACTACTTGTTTTTTTCCTCTGCTCCGTGGCGGTGCAAGGCGGTGCTGGCCTCCCTCGTGGTGGTGAACCTCAAGGGGATGTTCACCCAGGTGAAGGAGGTGCCTCGCCTGTGGCGGACGGACCGCATCGACTGCGTACGTCAGCGCGAGCACACACGCACGCATACACACACGCACGCATACACGTGGAGCGGTCACATGACCCAGTGGTGCGCTGGCGCGTTATTCGCTGCATGTCGCAGGGTTTTAGCGGTTCTAGTCTGGCGGCCACCCTGGTCGTTCCCGCAGTGTCTGCGTTGTGAGCCATAGTCGCGCTACACACTAGCCGCCGCGCTCACAGTTGGACGTTAAAAGCCTCGTGGTACCATTCGGCAAGAGTTGGCCCGTTGTGTGCCTTCGTCACTGTCCACATTTTGCTACATTTGAAAAGTTACACCGCAAATTAATCACACAGCAGCAGCATCAATAATCGCCCCCTTCTACTAACATTTGTCAGGAGCCTCCTCAGAAAAGGGTCATGAGACTCATGGAGCCGCATTGGAGAGCTACACAGCACAACCCACAACAACCCACATACCAGCGTGCTCACTCACGCAAACACTCACTCACCTCCAGCCCCATCCACCCACGCGCTGGCTCATCTGTGCACTCATCCACTCAGGTAATGTACTGATCCACAAAGCCAAAGATACCCCACGTAGCCTTAACAGACTGTTGGTGCAAGTGCTGGTAGCGAGCACTTATGAAGGCCGGCACGGCACACGAGGTATAGTTGGTCAGCACCACGGCCGACCGCCTTTGTCTCCCCAGTGGCGATGTTTACACACCGCACCAGGTACTCATTTGAGGCCGAGTTCAGGCATCCACCCACTCACTCAGCACGTGCTTCTCTTCACCGCCCCGTTTGCCCCCCTCCCCACCAACTTCCACCCCGCCCACCCCGTCGGTGACGAGTGCAGCTGCTGTGGGTGGTGAGCTGCGTGATGAGCATCCTGCTCGGCCTCGACCTGGGCCTGGCCGTGGCGCTCGCCTTCGAGATCCTCACCACCGTCGCTCACTCCCTCTTGTGAGACCGGCTTGCGGTGGTGTCCGACACACCGGCACCATGGGGCCACGGCCCATGGTGCCATGGGCCATGGTGCCACGGGCCACGGGCCATGTTGCCAGCTGGTGCCAGCTGGTGCCAGCTCGCCCTGGCAGTTGTAGCCAAGCCCTATTCGAGCGGCTCGCTATTTGGGCCCTCGATAACGCTCTGTGGCGATGTTTGAAGGCGTCTATGCCTCAGCTGTATCTGCCTGCCTCTATGGGGTGGGGTGGGCGCGGGGGGTGGGTGCACGATGACTTTTAAAGACGATCCAATGGGGTGGCCTTAAACAATCGTTCTCAGGTTGCTTTGCATGGAAAGGCGGAAAACAGTCAACAACAACCACGCCAAGAAGACGTGAGATCGGCGGTTGAAAATAACAAAATAGAGCAAGCCGTGTGAAACAGAGACGTTTTTAGTCGAGCTTTGAAGATGTCTAAGTGTATCGGAAGTCCTGACCTCGAAGGAGTTCCAGAGTTTCGGTGTCGCAATTGCAAAGGCACTGTCACTCCAAGTGCGAAGCCTCGACCGTGGGAGAGTGAGCAATGCACAATGTGACGACCTTATCGATCTTGATGAATATTTGACTGAAGGAGGTCGTACCTTCGGAAACAAATGTTCGTGCCGTAGCTTTCCAATATTCTATTTGTACCGTACTAGTACGGTAAAAAAAATGTGTACCCTAATTTCGTACCTCATATCGTACTTAAGAAACAACAAAGCTTAGGAAATAAGAAATATACGACAAGCAAGATTACAGCAGTATACCGTTTTGCTTTATTTTGTTGCTGTTGTAGAAAGGTCCTCGCTCTTTACAACACTTCTTCTTGAGTGCTGCCTAACGGCGTGTGCGACTTCACGATGATATTGGTCCCGGTCTAGCACGGCGTGTAGAGTTTGTGCTGCGTTGTTAATTGTAGCCATGTTTTGATGTTACTGAGCCATGTCGTTTTTGGCCGTCCTGGTCGTTTTTTCCCTTCGATTTTTCCTTCCAGGATTTGCTTTAATAGCTGGTATTTGTGGTCGTTTCGGGCAATGTGGCCTAGGTAGTAACACTTCCTGCTAATGATGGTCTTCAGCAGTTGCCTGTCAGTGCCCATATCTTGCAGAACTTGTGTATTGGTGGTTTTGGCTGTCCATGGGATTTTCAGCATTCTTCGATACAGCCACATCTCGAAAGCTTCGAGCCTTTTTGTTGCTGTTGTTGTCAGTGTCCACGTCTCTACTCCGTACAGCAAAATTGACCAGATGTAGCATTTCAGTGTGCGCAGTTTCAGTGATATACTCAAGTTGCGGTCTGCAAGGAGTGTTTTCCATTTAATAAATGCTTGCCTTGCTTGTTCAATTCTGCTCTTGATTTCGACTTCATGGTTCAACTGATCGTCAATGATTACACCAAGGTATTTAAATCGGTGTACTTGTTCCAATTTTTCGCTGCCCAGCTTGATTGTTATTTCGCTTGTAGTTCGGCTGACCTTCATAACCTTTGTTTTCTTTTTATTAATTCGTAAGCCCCATATTTGACTCTCTGTGGCAACCTCGTCCAAGATTTGTTGTAGGTCTTGTTCTGAATCGGCCAGCAGTGCAGTGTCGTCGGCATACCTGATGTTGTTGATGTATTGTCCATTGACTTTAATACCAATGTTTTTATCTGCTAGTGTTCGATCAAAAATCTGCTCCGAGTAGATGTTGAAAAGACTGGGTGAAAGTGGGCAGCCCTGTCGTACACCTTTTTGTATTGGTGTTGGGTCTGTCAATTCGTTGTCATATCGGAGTTGGGCTGTTTGCTTCCAATAAAGAGCAATGATGAAGTTGATGTCGTTTTTATCTAGTCCCAGTTGTTTTAATAGAGCTGCTAGTCGGTCGTGGTCGACTGAGTTAAAGGCTTTCTCGTAATCTATGAAGCAGATGTACACTTCTTTCTGATGTTCGTAGCATCGCTGTAGTAGTATCTGTAGACAGAAGATTGCTTCTCTTGTGCCTAGTCCTTTACAGAAGCCAAACTGTGTGTTCTTCAATGCATTTTCGCATGTGGAGCGTATGCGCTGTTGGATCACCTTCAGGAAGACTTTCAGCACGTGGCTCATCAAGCTTATCAGTCTGTAGTCCTCGCATTTCCGGCTTGTTGCTTTCTTTGGTATGGCCACAAAGATGGATTGTAGCCAGTCGGATGGAATTTTATTGCCATTGTATATTTGATTGTACCAATTAGTCAGTTGTCGTATGTTGTTGCTGTCTAATAGTTTGAGCAATTCTACATGGATTGTGTCGGGCCCGCACGCTTTGCCTGACTTAGCTGTTTTGATTGCATGTTCTACTTCTGATGTTAAAATGTGTAGAGCGTCTTTCGACATCTGTTGGTCTTTTTCTGCAGGTGTTCTCGCGGCGCCATAGAGCTTGTGTATATAGTTTGTCCAGGTGTCCATTTTTTCTTGTTTATTTAGGATTGGTTGGTTGTTGTCCGCATACAAGGTAGCTGTTGGGGCTGGTCTGTAGATGTTACCAGCTTCTTTGAGCTTCTTGTGCAGAGTAAAATTGTCATGTTTTTTTAATTAGTTCTTCAATCTCGGCGCATTGTTCTTCCATCCACTTTTCTTTTGCCTGTCGGATTGCTTCTCTGATCTTCTGTTGCATTTGTTTGTACTTCTCCAAGTCGTTATTTTTGTACATTCTTCGTTTGCTCATTAGATCGAGAATATAACGTGTCATCCATCGTTGTTTCTTTTTGGGTGGCTGATGTCCCAGCATGACTTCTGTTGTTTCTGTGATGCATTGTTTGAACGAGCGCCAGTACTCCTGAACATCTGCTGTTTCTGTTGTTATTGAGCGGATGCTATCGTTGAGATGTTGCTGTACTTGTCTTTTATCGGCGCTGTTCTTCAGTTTCTCCAGGTCTGCTCGTCTCGTCTTTGTACATTGTATTGATCGCAGTTTGAGTCTTATTGTAGCTGTTACTGGGTTATGATCTGACGATATATCGGCTCCAGGGTAGGTTTTTGCTGTAATCACACTGGACTTAAACCTGATGTTAATTAGGATATAATCGATTTGGTTCCTGACGATGTTGTTGTCGGAGTCTTGCGGCGAGGTCCACGTGTACAGTCGTCGAGGTGGTAATTGGAACCACGTGTTAGCAATACTGAAACGTTCTTCTTGGCAGAATTGAACCAGTCTGTCGCCTCGTCCATTCCTTGTTCCTAGTCCGTGTTCTCCGACAATGTTCTGCATTCGACCGTGGCCAACCTTGGCGTTGAAGTCGCCGAGGATTATAGTGATGTCTTGCTTCTTCAGCGGCTTCAGCGTGTTGGTTAGTTGCTCATAGAACGATTCGATTTCATGATCTTGTTTATCTGCTGTTGGAGCATAAACCTGTAGAATGTTCACGTTGACTTTATTGCCTGCTAATTGTAGTAGTGCTATTCGTTCTGATACTGGGGTAAAGTTGTTGACTTTATTCGCTAATTTCTTGTGTACTATAAAGGCGACACCGTATGTTTGTTTGGTGTTTTCTTCTCCTCCGGAGCAGAAGATGTGGTGTTCGCTTGATATAAACTTTTTTGTTCCAGGCCATTTAGTTTCGCTTAGACCGATTATGTTGATTTTAAGTCGATCCATTTCTTGTATGACATTGGCTAGTTTTCCTGCTTGAAGTAAACTTCTAACGTTCCAAGTTGCTACTTTGAAAGGGTTCTTTGACACAAGCTCGGAGATTCTTAGCACCCCTGTCCTATTTAAAGGACGCCGATACTCAGGGCCTTTGTTGATTTTGCTTGTCATCATTGAAGTTTTCAAGGGAGAAATAATCCAAGTAGTTTCCCGTTGCTTTCTTGGATCACAATTTATTTGAAAAGGTCATGTGGGGACCTTTCGAAACGGGTTTTGTCTGACGTCTCCACTGAAGTCTTCCCGCCTTGGGTGACCCTTCTGAGAGCACTAGGCTCTCGACGGTATAGCGATCAGCTTCTCAGACGTACACAAACCCTCTCGCCGCATTAAGGCACCGTTTCTCGAGAGAGCTTTACAACACAAATCTGCGTAAATATTTTTTTTTATTGAAGAAAAACATTTTAATCCGAAATTGCATAATTAGGAAATATTTATTAAAAAGACTCGCGTCATATTCTCATCCGTTATCAATGGTGAGTGTCATTTTGCAAACGGAGTCTTTGCCGACCGTTTTAGTTTCTGATAACTGTTGTGTTACATTATTATAGCCGACAACAAACTGAAAACTGCATTTTGTCTTTAATTTGTCCTTCCCCCCGCACTGCCCCTCCAGTGAGCACGGTTGGCTATGCACAGTGCGAAGACGTTCCAGCGTACGGTGAAAAGATAAAGAGAAGATAATGATTATCAGCAATAAAGAAGCTTGGCTTCTCATGAATTCATCACCTGAGTTGGTACGAAAAGTGTACAGGGACAATTAATACCGTGCCGTACTTAACAGCCGAACAAATCCCGTACCACACTACCACCCTTGCCCTGGAGAGAAGTGGGCACGTTGATTAAAGCTGTAAGAGAGAAAATAATAACGCCAAAAGGATGGCATGCGTGTTGCCTACAATTGGGCGCACAACGACTCTGGTAAAGACGATCCATTGTCAACTTTACTCGGCCCTCACGTAGGGCCTGTTACCCGAAACGTCGTCTATTGTCCATTGTATTGTGTGGCCGCAGCGTCATTGACGAACGCGTTGGAAGTTTTTGCTGTTTGTGCTCTTGCACCGCTGCCGCTGCAACAGCAGCAGCATCGCAACATCAATGTGACTCATCGTCCGGTGAAAGTTGCGTTGCTTGTTGGGAACTTACCCCCCGAAAAGAACAGAGGAAGGAGAGGAAACAAAACAACGGACAAATTCATCAGCAGGGGCCTCGCCCCCCCACCCTACCCCCCAAAAAAGTGGCGATTAAAAAGCGCTTGACGGATGCAGCAGCGATGTTTTTTCGATCTCGAGTACAGGGACGACGAGATGGACCGTGGACATCGTGAGAGCGCGAGAGATGGGGAGACATTCATCCAGTCGGGGGGGTGGGGGCGGGAGTGCGATCGAGCCGAGCTCCTGTTGTTGCCCATGATGATGACCTGGCCACGGTGGATTGAGGGGTGCGAAAAATCACCGAACGCTTTCAGTAAAGCTGCTTGCGATCTGGAGAGCCTCTAATGGGCGCGGACTTCTCTCTCTCCCAGCAGGCTGCCGAACGCCAATAGTTTCTGACTCTGACGCGTTGCGCGCCCATTGAATTCTCTCCCTCGACCGTAAGTCGTGACACCTGCGAGCTTGCGTCAATCGCGCGCAAAGCAGGTGCGGTGACGAAACGGCCGCTGCGAATTGGATTTCACTTACGGCTCGAAGTCTTGATAGCAGCGCCCGGGGTTATTAACGGGGCGACGTGAGCGGGTAGGGGAGGGAGGGGGTGGTGGTGGTGTCACGACGGACGGACCCATCCACCGCCGGGGAGATTGAGCGATGAAACCCGGTGGCTTGGGAGAAGGCCTTCAGTAGATTGATCTCATCAGAAGACAAGGATGATGATGATGATCATGATGAAGAGCACGCGTTGTGGATAGGGCAGCCGGTCGTGATTGGAGGAGTGGGGAGAAGGGAGATGCTGACGGCTCGCCGGAGGCTGCCCCCACCCACGCGTGGTCACCGCTGTTGTGGGGAAGACTCGGCCCACACAAGAGGAGGTTAAGGCGCAACCCTGCAATAGCCGGTCAACGCCACTGCTGCTGGATGGGCCTCCATGAGAGGACGATCGAGAGAGAGAGCCCTTCTACTGCAGGGAAACGTGGCCTACTCTTCACGGTTGTCGAGCACAGTAGGCCCAAAGGTCCAATAAAATCAAGCGGCCAGGAATAAACAGCAGCACTGTCAACTTTATAATAGACACGGAGTGAAAAGCGATGATGGGGGGAGGGACTTCCACAAAAGAACAGGGCGAGAGAAGAAGCAGAGAGAGAGAGGGGTGTTGTGATGGCGGTGTGGAGTGTGGAGGTGTGGGTGGGTGAGTTGCCTTGACCTGCAAGTGTGGTGGAACACGTCGTGGTGTGACGAGACGACAGAGCCGGCATCTGGTAGACCCCGACTGTTTCGACAGGGGTGGAGGAATTGATGAGCGAAGTTTACGGCACGAGTAAAACCGTGGTAGCGATAGGCGAGTGATAAGGAGATGACTGAGCGCTGGTGAGCATCGCTCCAGGAAGTGGCGTGGCTCGTAAAGCGCCGCGTCACTTCTCAAATCGGTCCGGCTCGGGTCCGGCACGGCTCGGGTCCGGCACGGCTCGGGTCCGGGCTCGGGTCCGGCACGGCTCGGGTCCGGCACGGCTCGGGTCCGGCACGGCTCGGGTCCGGCACGGCTCGGGTCCGGCACGGCTCGGGTCCGGCACGGCTCGGATCCGGCTCGGGTCCAACTTGTCGCGCACGTGGGAACGCGACACGCGGCGCGCGCGTGTCGCTGAGCGAGCTGCGCTACGAATCCCGACGGCTCCAGTTCGATTCCTGCTCACGACCACCGCTGGTGCCAATGATGTGAATCGGTCCTGGGCCTCCCCTAGGTCGACTCAGACTCAAATGAGCACCTGGTTCGATGCGGGAGACGAAGGCGGCCGGGCGTGGTGCTGTCCATTCACTCGCTCTCGTGCCGTTGACGACCTTCAAAGGTGTTACTCGCTAACAGCGCTTGCCCCAAAAGTCTTTCAAGGTGACACGGTGGTTCTTTTGTCTTTGTGTTACAGCCCAGCGTGCGTCCCTCTGGGCAACATTCCCGACACGGAGATCTACAAACGCGTCGGTGTCTTCAAGCAGGTGACGTCACCGCCTCCCTCCCGTTTCCCTCCCAGGCAATTCCCGATAAGTGTTGTTCCCCCTTAACATTCAATGAGGGGATAGTGGGGAGGGGGGTTGTTTCCGGTTCACTTCGTGATTGGAGCAAGGGCCGTTCCAATTCAATACGTCGTTTGGAAAGTTGATGGGTACGGTTACAAATGTCCACACACGTCTTTGTTGTTGTTTTTGTTACGTGTTAAAATAACATATTTTACCCGTGTAGCGCAAGACACGGCATGGGGATTTCAATCTATGGGAGAAGATAAAGGAATGGGGGAAAGGGAAGCGATGCCGGGAAGGAAGCCCCCGAGACGGACAAAAAGGAGGAAGGCACGGCTTGAGATGAGCGGCGGGAAGAGGGAAGGAGGAGGAGGGGGAGGGGGATAAGGAATTATGGGGCCAAGATGTCGAGCGATGATGGGAGGGGAGAAGAGAGAGCGAATGAAGGCGCGAGCAGAAGTGAGCTGCACGGAGCAGCAGCGGCGTCTGTTTTCACAGGGGGCGGGGAGGAATTCAGAGTGGAAGTGGCCACACGTCGACCGCACGGAGCTGCTGATGGACACCAGATGGGTGCACCGATGAATGACGCGCGGGCCGTGCTGGATAGACAGTGATGATAATACCAGAAGAGTCAAACTGTAATCAAAGACCCAAAGAATATGTAATCATTTATCCTGCCTGAAAATGGACCCCCCCCTACACACACACACACAAGTGATGCCGTCGTTTGTGTTTTGTGATCGCAGGCGGCGGAAACCCCCGGGGTGAAAGTTGTCCGCTGCCCAGCGCCGCTCTACTTCGGGAACATCGAATACTTCAGAGAGAAGCTCATGGCGATCGTGAGTAACCCCCCGACCCCCCCTCCCACGATCCCTGTGACTCCGTGTCCCCGTGTCTCCGTGTCCCCGTGTCCTCGTGTTTCTGTGTCCCCGTGTCTCCGTTCCCGTGTTCCATGTCTCCGTGTCTCTGTGACCCCGTGTCCTGCCCGTGTCTCCGTGTCTCCGTGTCTCCGTGTCCCCGTGGCTCTGTGTCACCGTGTCTCTGTGTCTCCGTGTCTCCGTGTCTCTGTGACCCCGTGTCTCCATGGCCCCGTGTCTCCGTGTCTCCGGTGTTCTCCGTGTCTCCGTGTCTCTGTGTCTCCGTGTCCCCGTGTCCCCGTGCTCTGTCACCGTGTCTCCTGTCCCCGTATCTCCATGTCCCCATGTCCCCGTGTCTCCGTGTCTCCGTGTCCCCGTGTCTCCGTGTCTCCGTGTCTCTGTGTCTCCGTGTCTCCGTGTCCCCGTATCTCCATGTCCCCGTGTCCCCGTGTCTCCGTGTCTCCGTGTGCGTGCAGCTGGAGTTCGACCCGGCGAGGGTCGCGAGGAAGAGGGACAAGGCGCTGAAGAAGCTGAAGAAGCTGAAGAAGCGGCTGAGCCGAGAGGCTGCCCTGGTGAGCGCAGCACCAGCCGCGAGAGCACCTCACACTCACACTCACCCTCACACTCACCCTCACACTCACCCTCACACTCACCCTCACACTCACCCTCACACTCACCCTCACACTCGCCCTCACACTCACCCTCACACTCACCACCGCTCACCCTCACACTCGCCACCGCTCACCACCGCTCACACTCACCCTCACACTCGCCCCTCACACTCACCCTCACACTCACCCTCACACTCACACTCACCCTCACACTCACCCTCACACTCACCCTCACACTCGCCACCGCTCACCACCGCTCACACTCACCCTCACACTCACCACCGCTCACACTCACACTCACCCTCACACTCGCCACCGCTCACCACCGCTCACACTCACACTCACCCTCACACTCACCCTCACACTCGCCACCGCTCACCCACCGCTCACACTCACCCTCACACTCACCACCGATCACCACCGCTCACACTCACCCTCACACTCGCCACCGCTCACCACCGCTCACACTCACCCTCACACTCACCCTCACACTCACCCTCACACTCACCCCACCGCTCACCACCGCTCACACTCACCCTCACACTCACCTTCACACTCACCCTCACACTCGCCACCGCTCACCACCGCTCACACTCACCCTCACACTCACCACCGATCACCACCGCTCACACTCACCCTCACACTCGCACCTCACACTCACCACCGCTCACCACCGCTCACACTCACCCTCACACTCGCACCTCACAATCACCACCGCTCACCACCGCTCACACTCACCCTCACATTCGCACCTCACAATCACCACCGCTCACCACCGCTCACACTCATCCTCACACTCGCACCTCACACTCACCACCGCTCACACTCACCCTCACACTCACCCTCACACTCGCACCTCACACTCACCACCGCTCACACTCACACTCACCCTCACACTCACCCTCACACTCGCACTCACACTCACCACCGCTCACACTCACCCTCACACTCGCACCTCACACTCGCCACCGCTCACCACCGCTCACACTCACCCTCACATTCGCACCTCACACTCACCACCGCTCACACTCACCCTCACACTCACACCTCACAATCACCACCGCTCACACTCACCCTCACACTCACCCTCACACTCGCACCTCACACTCACCACCGCTCACCACCGCTCACACTCACACTCGCACCTCACACTCACCACCGCTCACACTCACACTCACCCTCACAATCACCACCGCTCACCACCGCTCACACTCATCCTCACACTCGCACCTCACACTCACCACCGATCACACTCACCCTCACACTCACCCTCACACTCGCACTCACACTCACCACCGCTCACACTCACCCTCACACTCGCACCTCACACTCGCCACCGCTCATCACCGCTCACACTCACCCTCACACTCGCACCTCACACTCACCACCGCTCACACTCACACTCACCCTCACACTCACCACCGCTCACCACCGCTCACACTCACCCTCACACTCGCACCTCACACTCGCCACCGCTCACCACCGCTCACACTCACCCTCACACTCACCCTCACACTCGCACCTCACACTCACCACCGCTCACACTCACACTCACCCTCACACTCACCACCGCTCACCACCGCTCACACTCACCCTCACACTCGCACCTCACACTCCACCGCTCACACTCACCACCGCCCAAACTCACACTCACCACCGCCCACCCACACACTCACCCTCACACTCACCACCGCTCACACTCACACTCACCACCACTCACACTCATCACCGCTCACCCACACCCTCACCACTGCTCACCCACACACTCACCACCGCTCACCCTCACACTCACCACCGCTCACACTCACACTCACCCACACACTCACCACCGCTCACCCACACACTCACCCCTCACCACCGCTAACCCACATACTCACCCTCTCCACCGCTAACCCACACACTCACCCTCACCACCGCTGACCCACACACTCACCACCTCTCACACTCACACTCACCACCACGCACTCACAAACTCACCCTCACACTCACCACCGCACACACTCACCACCTCTCACACTCACACACACACTCACCACCGCTCACCCACACACTCACCACTGCTAACCCACACACTCACCCTCACCACCGCTCACCCTCACGCTCACCACCGCTCTCCCACACACTCACCCTAACCACTGCTCACCCTCACACTTACCACCGCTCACACTCACACTCACCCTCACCACCGCTCACCCTCACCCACAGACTCACCACCGCTCACCCACACACTCACCACCTCTCACACTCACACTTACACACACACTCACCACCGCTCACACTCACACTCACCCTCACCACCGCTCACCCTCACACTCACCACCGCTCACCCTCACGCTCACCAACGCTCACCCGCACACTCACCCTCACCACCGCTCACCCACACACTCACCACCGCATACCCTCACACTCACCACCGCTCACACACACACTCACCACTGCTCACCCACACACTCACCACTGCTCACCCACACACTCACCACCGCTCACCCTCACCACCGCTCACACTCACCCTCACACTCACCACTGCTCACCCTCACACTTACCCTCACCACCGCTCACACTCACCCTCACCACCGCTCACCCTCACACTCACCAACGCTCACCCGCACACTCACCCTCACCACCGCTCACCCTCACACTCACCACCGCTTACCCTCACACTCACCACCGCTCACACACACACTCACCACTGCTCACCCACACACTCACCACCGCTCCCCCACACACTCACCACCGCTCCCCCACACACTCACCACCGCTCACACTCACACTCACCCTCACACTCACCACCGCTCACGCTCACTCACACACTCACCACCACTCACCCTCACACTCACCACCGCTCATTCACACACTCACCACCGCTCACACTCACCCTCACCACCGCTCACACTCACCACCGCTCACACTCACACTCACCCTCACACTCACCACCGCTCACACTCACACTCACCCTCACACTCACCCTCACACTCACCACCGCTCACACTCACACTCACCACCGCTCACCCTCACCCTCACCACTGCTCACCTACACACTAACACTCACCACCGCTCACCCTCACACTCACCACCGCTCACACTCACCCTCACCACCGCTCACACTCACACTCAACACCGCTCACCCTCACACTCACCACCGCTCACACTCACACTCACCCACACACTCACCACCGCCCACACTCACTCTCACCACCGCTCACCCTCACCCTCACCACTGCTCACCCTCACACTAACACTCACCACCGCTCACACTCACCACCGCTCACACTCACCCTCACCACCGCTCACACTCACACTCAACACCGCTCACCCTCACACTCACCACCGCTCACCCACACACTCGCCCTCACCACCGCTTACCCTCACACTCACGACCGCTCACCCTCACACTCACCACCGCTCATACACACACTCACCACCGCTTACCCACACACTCACCACCGCTCACCCTCACACTCACCACCGCTCACCCTCACACTCACCACCGCTCACACTCACACTCACCACCGCTCACACTCACACTCACCACCGCTCACCCTCACACTCACCACCGCTCACCCTCACACTCACCACCGCTCACCCTCACACTCACCACCGCTCACACTCACACTCACCACCGCTCACACACACACTCACCACCGTTCACCCTCACACTCACCACCGCTCACCCTCACACTCACCACCGCTCACCCTCACACTCACCACCGCTCACACTCACACTCACCACCGCTCACACTCACCACCGCGCACCCACACACTCACCACCGCTCACACACACCACCGCTCACACTCACACTCGCCACCGCTCACACTCGCCACCGCTCACCCACACACTCGCCACCGCTCACACTCACCTTCACACTCACCCTCACACTCACCACCGCTCAAACTCACACTCAACCACACATTCAAACTCACCCTCACACTCACCACCACTCACCCTCACACTCACCACCGCTCACACTCACCACCGCACAAACTCACCCTCACCACCGCTCACCCTCACGCTCACCACCGCTCACCCTCACACTCACCACCGCTCACACTCACCCTCACACTCACCACCGCTCACACTCACCACCGCACAAACTCACCCTCACCACCGCTCACCCTCACGCTCACCACCGCTCACACTCACCCTCACCACCGCTCACACTCACACTCACCCTCACCACCGCTCACACTCACCCTCACCACCGCTCACACTCACCACCGCTCCCCCACACACTCACCACCGCTCCCCCACACACTCACCACCGCTCACACTCACACTCACCCTCACACTCACCACCGCTCACGCTCACTCACGCACTCACCACCACTCACACTCACCACCGCTCATTCACACACTCACCACCGCTCACACTCACCCTCACCACCGCTCACACTCACCACCGCTCACACTCACACTCACCCTCACACTCACCACCGCTCACACTCACCACCGCTCACCCTCACACTCACCACCGCTCACCCTCACACTCACCCTCACCACCGCTCACCCTCACACTCACCACTGCTCACCATCACACCCACCACCGCTCACCCACACACTCACCACCGCTCACACTCACACTCACCCTCACCACCGCTCACACTCACACTCAACACCGCTCACCCTCACACTCACCACCGCTCACACTCACCACCGCCCACACTCACTCTCACCACCGCTCACCCTCACCCTCACCACTGCTCACCTACACACTAACACTCACCACCGCTCACACTCACCACCGCTCACACTCACCCTCACCACCGCTCACACTCACACTCAACACCGCTCACCCTCACACTCACCACCGCTCACCCTCACACTCACCACCGCTCACCCACACACTCACCCTCACCACCGCTTACCCTCACACTCACCACCGCTCACCCTCACACTCACCACCGCTCACACACACACTCACCACCGCTTACCCACACACTCACCACCGCTCACCCTCACACTCACCACCGCTCACTCTCACACTCACCACCGCTCACACTCACACTCACCACCACTCACCCTCACCACCGCTCACGCTGACCCTCACACTCGCGCTCACCATATTGGGCTTAATTTAAACGAGGTTGCATCTGCAACGGCGACTCAGACAATATTTATGTACCCGGCACACCGCCTCCGGTATCCCTCTGATCTTCGTCCGTGGCCACTCTTTGGGCCTCGCAGCCAATCAACGCCGGCGCTCAGAACGAGGCCTTCAGCGCCAGCGACCAATCGGAGACGTCCGACGAGAGTGGCGACGATGCGGCCGTGGGTGCCGGCGTCGAGGAGGTGAAGGCCACGAGGGAGGCGCGCGGCGCCCACGAGGTCGTCGCCACCGTGGAAACCAAATGGGCCCCGCCGACGAAGCGGGAGCTCACGGGGGGAACCCTGGGGCCCGACGGGGAGGGGGGCGGCGCGGGGCCTTGGCGCCAGGCCTGGCTCGCGGTGGAGCTGGAGGGCGTGCCGAGGGTGACGGTCGACACCGTCATTCTGGACTTCTCCTCCGTCACGTACCTGGACACCGTGGCGGTCAACACCCTCACCACGGTATTCACGATGGTACCGGGACACGGTGCCACCTCACGCTGGGTCACTGTACCACCTTACGCTGGGTCACTGTACCACCTCACACTGGGTCACTGTACCACCTCACACTGGGTCACTGTACCACCTCACGCTGGTCACTGTACCACCTCACACTGGGTCACTGTACCACCTCACACTGGGTCACTGTACCACCTCACACTGGGTCACTGTACCACCTCACACTGGGTCACTGTACCACCTCACACTGGGTCACTGTATCACCTCACACTGGGTCACTGTACCACCTCACGCTGGGTCACTGTACCACCTCACGCTGGGTCACTGTACCACCTCACGCTGGGTCATTGTACCACCTCACACTGGGTCACTGTACCACCTCACGCTGGGTCACTGTATCACCTCACACTGGGTCACTGTATCACCTCACACTGGGTCACTGTACCACCTCACACTGGGTCACTGTACCACCTCACGCTGGGTCACTGTACCACCTCACACTGGGTCACTGTACCACCTCACGCTGGATCACTGTATCACCTCACACTGGGTCACTGTACCACCTCACACTGGGTCACTGTACCACCTCACACTGGGTCACTGTACCACCTCACACTGGGTCACTGTACCACCTCACACTGGGTCCTGTACCACCTCACGCTGGGTCACTGTATCACCTCACACTGGGTCACTGTACCACCTCACGCTGGGTCACTGTATCACCTCACGCTGGGTCACTGTACCACCTCACACTGGGTCACTGTACCACCTCACACTGGGTCACTGTACCACCTCACACTGGGTCACTGTACCACCTCACGCTGGGTCACTGTATCACCTCACACTGGGTCACTGTACCACCTCACGCTGGGTCACTGTATCACCTCACGCTGGGTCACTGTACCACCTCACACTGGGTCACTGTACCACCTCACACTGGGTCACTGTATCACCTCACACTGGGTCACGGTGCCACCTGACGCTGGGCCATGGCAAGAGGGTAAAATGTGAAGGTGTAGCCTTGCAATTTCTCGCTTACACCACTGCTGGCAGAAGGACATCCACTGCAGGGAGCTCGAGAGAGCCCCTCTGGAGGGTGCTGTAGGGTTGTTCTACACACTGGCGAAAGGTTTTATAAGTAGTCCGAGTAGCCACAATTGATCCCACTGCACGTGACCTGCCGATCAACTGTGGCGAGCCCCATGGATACTGCTGTGAGGACGGAGTGTGGATGTTTGTATGTTCTCTCCCCCTGTTTTGCGTGGGCTTTCTCAGATTTCTTCCCAAAGCTGAAACACCCCACACACAATGTCACACCGGTCCTCATAAAAAAAAAATCTAATATCTAAACTAGAATCAGCAAAATGGATCTGTTTATCAACCTTAATTGAAAGGTTGATTGAGTCGATTGAGACTGAATAAATCTGAATCGAGGAACCGTCCGACCAAGTCCAGGGCACGAGGAGTCAAATGTTTCCTTTGGAACACGGAGCCAGCCAATTGCTGCTATACGGCAACAGACTGTGAAGCTTCGTGTTCAGCCGCTCGTATAAACATTCGTCTTGCAACTGCTCCGATATCACGAGAACCGATTTTGACTCGCACCACCACCATCACCCCGCAAGGTTTTCTGACTGGCGGTTGCGAATCACGGGAAATAAAATAATTACTGCGAATAATTTGCTTTCTTTTTTGTTATACCGCGCACCACATCGGTGTGTACCGCCCAATGCGTTCATTTGCCAAACCACATCGCAACGCTGAAAGATGACGCTGCGAATCACTCGATTGGGATCACACGCAGCAGCAGCAACACCCCCCCCCACCCGCTACTGCGAAAATAATTGAGACTCGGTGACATTTTCCTGGATAAACGAGCAGATTAATATAATATAACAATAACTATAACGTGTTCTTTAAACAACAACAATAACGTGTCTCCTCAGATGACCGGAGATTATCAGAACGTGGGCGTAAGCTTCCTCTTCGCTGGCTGTGATGGTAAGGGAACCTCTCCTTCTCTTCTCCGATTCTCTTCTTCTCCTGATATTTTCTCCCCTCTTCTTTTCTTCTCTCCTCTTCTATTCCTTATTCTCCTCTTCTCTTTCCTTATTCTCCTCTATCTCTTTCTTCTGCCCGAGCGCACTGCCCCCTCACGCGCCATGCTCACCATCAGCACTTGTCCCTGCAGTCTGTGTGTGCTACACGGGGGGACCTTTGTCTGCGTCGTGGTGTCCGCAGACGCGGTGCTGGCGCGCCTCGAGAGGGCCGGCTTCTTCGCGGGTGCCGTGGCGCGGAGCAGCTTCTTCCCGACGACGCGTGATGCGGCGCTATGGCACGCGGCGCACGCCGCCCCTCCTGTCTCACTCGCTCCACGCGCCTCTCCCCGTGCCTCTGTGAGTCCCCTCTGCGAGTTCGGTCTCACGGCCGCCACGTTCAGCGGCAGTGTTTCCACAGTTACGAGCCGCCCCAAACGCCAACGTGGTTGTTTCAAAAAGGGCTCCCTGGCACGAGGCTCCGCAAGCTCCTCCCCCTCTGGCCTCCCACCTACGTTCCTGCGGTCCCCAATCGACGTGTAGCGTGTCGGGAGCCCTGCGAGAGTCAAGTCAAAATCGCGAGCGTGGTCGGTTTCACGCCATTCTTCTCTCACAAGCTGATCACGCGGGCTCCATGTCCCACAGACGGCTATAGGAAGCGGTCGATTTGCAGTCAGGGGCAGATTTCGCTGTGCGTTCACCCAGCACACGTGACCTTGCCGTTCTTCACGTGACATCACGGGATCTTTAACGTCAGCTGCAAAAGCAGTCGGCGCGCCCGCAGCGTTAGCCGAGGCGGCTGCGGGTTCTCAAACCACGAACCTCGGCGGCGAGGGCGACTCACCGGCCCCGGCGCGGTTCATGTTCGATACCTCGCCACGTGCTCGCTGCTGACAGTGCCGCGCGGCACCATCGTGTGTTGCAGGTCACGGAAGACACGCACATGTGACGGCAGGGAGCGCTTCGCGGTGCCTGCAAGAAGCGTCGGGGGGAAGCAACAGAGAATGTAATGTGTCACGATTTGAATACCTCTAATTGAAGGCTGCCAAATTTCTCGGAGGCTCAACCGGGACACGTGGTGGTGAGCTCGCTGCCCGTCCCTCTCCCAGCACCACCCACGTTTGTGTAGCCACACCCACTCAGCCACTAGCACCGCCCACACAGCGAGCGGATTTGCTCTGTCTGAAACTGGCCCCGCCCACTACTCAAGTACCTCCGTCTGTTACCAAGGTAGCTCCGCCTACTGCACGAGTACCTTTGTCCACTAATAAGGTAGCTCCGCCTACTGCACGAGTACCTTTGTCCACTAATAAGGTAGCCCCGCCTACTGCACGAGTACCTTTGTCCACTAATAAGGTAGCCCCGCCTACTGCACGAGTACCTTTGTCCACTAATAAGGTAGCCCCGCCTACTGCACGAGTACCTTTGTCCACTAATAAGGTAGCCCCGCCTACTGCACAAGTACCTTGTCCACTAATAAGGTCGCTCCGCCTACTGCACGAGTACCTTTGTCCACTAATAAGGTAGCTCCGCCTACTGCACGAGTACCTTTGTCCACTAATAAGGTAGCCCCGCCTACTGCACGAGTACCTTTGTCCACTAATAAGTAGCCCCGCCTACTGCACGAGTACCTTGTCCACTAATAAGGTAGCCCCGCCTACTGCACAAGTACCTTTGTCCACTAATAAGGTCGCTCCGCCTACTGCACGAGTACCTTTGTCCACTAATAAGGTAGCCCCGCCTACTGCACGAGTACCTTTGTCCACTAATAAGTCGCCCCGCCTACTGCACGAGTACCTTTGTCCACTAATAAGGTCGCTCCGCCTACTGCACGAGTACCTTTGTCCACTAATAAGGTAGCTCCGCCTACTGCACGAGTACCTTTGTCCACTAATAAGGTAGCCCCGCCTACTGCACGAGTACCTTTGTCCACTAATAAGGTAGCCCGCCTACTGCACGAGTACCTTTGTCCACTAATAAGGTAGCTCCGCCTACTATGAAAGCAGCTCTGCCCATTGCTCAGGATGCCCCACCCACTACTCAGGTAACCCCGACATCTGCTCACATTAGTAGAGCCCGAGGCTAGAAAACGTTAAACTTGGCACACCATGCAGATTTTCACAAAAAGCTTTTGGGAGGGGATGACGGGTATGCAGCCTTCCCCAACTCACCAGGACTGTCCCGGCCAGACAGACATTTGGTGGCCTTGAAATCGTAATCCAAATGATGGCTCCCATAATCGGGCTGCAGAATGTTTATACCTTTCAATGGAATGTAAATCGTGGAAACCAGCAATTAAATGCAATTACACGCCTTACCGGCGATGCGAGATGCACGTACTGTATTCTGAATGGAGTATGAATCACAGAGAGACCGCGATGGATGCCAAATATTCACCTAGCAAAGCCTCACAGAGTCTCAAGATGTATTTTCAAGAGGATTCTGCTCGGGTTTGTCTGACTCGGCGACCCAGAGCACTATCTCCGCACCCGGCACACCACATCCACTATCGCTGTCTCGCTGTGGCTGTGAATGACACACACGTGCCTACTCAAGTCCACCAGCAACCTCGAGCATACTCCGTGAGAAAGGATGCCGTGGTCTCAGAAACCCTGGTGAGCCCTCGTAAGGGAACAGAGACCCGGAAACAACCCAGCACCGTGCTGCTGTATGCGAGGGGGAGACACTCGGCGCATCCGTCTCCTGACACCACAGCGCAGCCCCGCGCCTGCAACACCTGGCAAGCCCTGGCGCAGAGCGCATGTTACAGGCTGAAGCCTGCTTGGCTTCAGGGTACCGACGCCACCTTTGTCTGCAGGCTTTGTTGGGAGAGGTCAGGGCAGTGCGTGGGAGTGTAAACGATGCATCGCGTGTGATTGCTGCGTTTAAACACATTGTATAGTGATGCTGCTGCTGCTGCCGGTGTCGCTGCTGTGTTGACAGTGGTGCTCAAACAGCAACATACCACATTCCTCAATAACAGTCCAGTTTTAAAATAAAATATATTTCCAATAGGCGACGTTTCGGGCAATGCCCCTTCACTGTGCATAATGGCCATAACCTATGTATGTGCTATGCAGAAGGGCCATCGATCGAATCGTCGTCTATTCTGTATTGAATTAATGTTAAGGCCACAGTTGTTGACACTGGGATATGTTCAGTTTCCCGACGGATTCGCGTGACCCTCACTATCTACTAGGGGCGCTACTAAGCTAAAACTACATAACTAAAATGTTACCAGGTCAGGCCAACTGCGCTATACAGCTCTTCTTCAGAAGCGACCTGGAAATTAATATTAGGCAAATACTCTAAACAAATGTTTCTAAATGTGTATGGAAAATCCGGAGGACCCGGAGTAAAATCCACGGGGAGAGAGACATGCAGTATCTACATATACAGGCATCAGCGTGTCAGGGTCGAACCAACGAAGTCCTGTAAATCAGGCGAGTTAGTTAACATCTCACAGCCACCGTGGCGCCCACGAAAATTCTAAATCGAAACTTTTTTAAAACAAATGTGTCTTTTATTGTAGACCCAACACAAACACGAGACGCTTCTCGCGTTCCGTGTCCATCCATGAAGGGGTAAAGCAGTGGCTCCTCCCGCGGCTGTCAAGACGTTTGGCCAGTGTGGAATGGGAGGCGAAGTACCCTCTGCAGAGAGGGGCTCTCTTGAGCTCCCTCCAGTGGAAGCCCATCCGCCAACAAGTTCAGGCTTTGCGCCTTTGCCTTTGTAAGGGCCCGAATTGTGCCGCGTGGTCTCTGCACGGCTCAGCGAGTCACCATCTGCAGGATCTGATTGGACCGCGACCCCGGGGCCCCTTATCTCGAGGTCCAGGCAGTGACCACATCCGCGCGCGTTCCCCCGCCACTTTCACAACCCCCTCCGCCCCCACCGCTCCAAATTCCGCGCGCAGTTTCCTCATCCGCCAGCGGCAGCAACTACTGACAGACGCGTCTCCAGTGCGCGTCAATAAACCCCGGGGACGCAAGCCGTCTCCGCGATTCCACGCAACGCTCTGAGCATGAAGTGAAGTCTCCTACGGAGAGCGGTGTTTGGTAGTGGGGCGGGTGCTGTCTCGGGACAGATAGAAGGGATCCGCGTGTGGACAAGGAAGAGCGATGTTGAAGAGTCCGTGCCTCGTCATTCGCGAGTCCCGGCGGACAGAGTCCCCGGTCTCTCCCACCTCGCCTGGCGCGGTGACCCGAGGAGGAGGAGGTGGGGGTGGTGGGACCCCCTCAAAACGGGACCCCGAGCTCTTCCGCCGCAGGGGTCTCAACCTTCAGCTGCTGCAGCTGCAGCAAACCTCGCTTCGGACCGGAGCCCGCGGGTGCTGCACACCGTCGCGTCTCCACAGGAGCTCCCCCCGCAACGCGGCGGCTACGCGGGACCAGCTGAGGGGCTCGGCGCGCGGAGGCGACGGCGGCGGCGTCTGTGCTCACGATGATTGGGATGGTGGTGGTGGTGGTGGTGGCGGTGATGATGGTGGTGGTGATGGGGACGCGCCCGTGCGCCTCACCCTCGCTCGCCTCGTGCGCCGCGTGGAGCGCGTGGTGCGCGAGGTGAGCGCCGTGCGCTGCGCCGTGGCTACCATGGAGCGCGTGGCAGGGGAGCGCCAATTCGGGCCCCGGGCGGGACCCCAGGCGGCACCCGAA
This sequence comes from Lethenteron camtschaticum, assembly GCA_018977245.1. Taxonomy (NCBI): domain Eukaryota; kingdom Metazoa; phylum Chordata; class Hyperoartia; order Petromyzontiformes; family Petromyzontidae; genus Lethenteron; species Lethenteron camtschaticum. Next base: position 46,016 of record WFAB01001744.1, read on the forward strand.
GCGGGGCTCCTCCGGCGGGACGCCGAGGTGACCCGGAGGATGCGAGAGGCGCACGAGAGGGCGCGAGAGGCGCTACTCAAGGTGGGTTGAGCCCGGGGCTGGTGTTCGGTGAGCGGCGAGGCGAGCGAGACCTCGGCTGCTGCAGCCGCTTTGTCAATCCCACTGCCGATGAGCACGCTTGGCTACGTACGGTGCGAAAAAGGTCAACTTACCACGCGGGTCAATGTGGGTTGATGAAAGGTGAGGGAAGTGACGAGGTGGGAGGAGCGGCAAGACCGGTCTCCGATATCAACTCCCCGCTGATTTAAGTTCACGAACATTTCGATTTTGACTTCCGTTTATTCGGGGTCCCGAATAAACGGAAGTCAAAATCGTAATTAATTTATTTTTGGCGACTCCGTCCCACCGCGCGCATAAACGCCGCGACCCGCCTGGCGCGGATCGTTCTGTTGTCACGTCGTGTCCAAGCGCAGCAGCGAGGACAAATGCGCAGAAGAAACTAAACGTTTAAACTTTGATTAGCGCATCGTGTAGAGCTCGTCGAGAGGAACAGATTGCCGTCTCGTTCGCCTTCAACAGACATAAAATGACGTCGCAACGCAGTTTATGCGAGAGCCGCGGCTTATGGGACCCCGGGGTCCCGCCATAAGATTCGTATGTAGGGTGTGTGTGTAGAGTGTGCGTGTATATATGTGGATACTACTGGTGTATGTAGGGTGTGTGTGTAGGTGTGCGTGTATATATGTGGATACTACTGGTGTATGTAGGGTGTGTGTGTAGGGTGTGCGTGTATATATGTGGATACTACTGGTGTATGTAGGGTGTGTGTGTAGGGTGTGCGTGTATATATGTGGATACTACTGGTGTAGGTGTGTGTGTAGGGTGTGCGTGTATATATGTGGATACTACTGGTGTATGTAGGGTGTGTGTGTAGGTGTGCGTGTATATATGTGGATACTACTGGTGTATGTAGGGTGTGTGTGTAGGGTGTGCGTGTATATATGTGGATACTACTGGTGTATGTAGGGTGTGTGTGTAGGGTGTGCGTGTATATATGTGGATACTACTGGTGTATGTAGGTGTGTGTAGGGTGTGCGTGTATATATGTGGATACTACTGGTGTAGGGGGTGGGGGTGCGGTATATGGGATATATGGGTAGTAGGTGAGGAGGACGAGACGCGGCAGGGGGGAGGGGGGGGAGGGGGGAGGCGGGAAGGGGGGGGGCAGGGGGGGAGAGGCGGGAAGGGTGAGGGGGGCAGGGGGGGAGGCGGGAAGGGTGGGGGGAGGTGGGAAGGGTGAGGGGGGCAGGGGGGGAGGCGGGAAGGGGGGGCAGGGGGGGAGGCGGGAAGGGGGGGGCAGGGGGGGAGGCGGGAAGGGGGGGGCAGGGGGGGAGGCGGGAAGGGGGGGGCAGGGGGGGAGGCGGGAAGGGGGGGGCAGGGGGGGGAGGCGGGAAGGGGGGGCAGGGGGGGGAGAGGCGGGACTGTTTCCGCTGCCGCTCGCGCGCCGTCAGGGGGCGCGCGAGCGCCGCGCGCCCCGGCGAGAGAACCGCGTTTGTAAAACAACAAAACATCTCCACAACATTCATCAACGCCACCGTGTGTCACCTTAAAAGGGGAAATATATACAGCATACACGTACAGTCGTAGCAGGCGACGTTTCAGACAACGGTCCTTCACAACACACTTTAGTTGGGCGGTGGTGGCTGTGCACGCGGCTGCCTGTAAGCGAGCGCTGTGAACTCCCTTCTGTACGTGGGCGTCGAGGAGGAGCCGTCCATCGTGCTGGCCAGGAGAAGGCGGCACGGCAAACATTTGGACTCCCACCCGTTCCGTCCGCACGGGATTGAGTGTTTCCCCCGACGCAACGCGTGGGCTTCCTCCGTGCCCAATGGTTTCCTCGCACACGTAAACACCGCTCATCAAGTGACTAATGTCACCATCACGATCCAGGGGGGGTAGCCCCTAGGTGAGCCAGTGCGCAGGTTGCCGTTTGTTTCCACTTTCCTCCGTCTTGTACCAATATTCTCAAGTCGTGCAACACATCTTCTCGCCACCAAAATGTTAGGTCGTCGTCAAGCCATTCTCTTGAAAGTTTTCCGCTCTTCGCTGTTTCATTGACCGATGACACCTTCATGTGTAGTGGACCGCAGAGCTCGGGCAATTGTTGGCGCCGGCTCCTCATCGCCCCTCTGAGTCGTTCTCTCTCTCTCTACGAGAGCCAGGAACGAGTTCTGCGGTGCGCCAGTGGCGCGTTACAAGTTGACATTAGTATCACTACCATTCTGTCGCTTCCGTTTATCTGCGGGTTGTATTGGTCACGTGTCCACTGGGAGCCGTGTCCCACTGCACGCAATACACATTGGGGCCACGTGCGTGCTAAAACCACTGAAGCTAGCACGGCGTTCTGGTTGGTCCTATAAACCACGTGCCCATATTTCATGTCCCATTCAGTCTTATTGATTGTCAGATCCTCCGTTCTGTCACGGGGGGTGGAGGGAGCGAGGGGCTCGTTCCAATCATCGGCTGTGTGGGGGCCGTCGGCCCCCGGGGTCCCTCCCGCCTGCATCCCCTATTCCGTTTACGTTACCCCACCTCCCTATTACTCGCTACGGTTTCGCCGGCATTCGAATGCGACGCCCCTACTGTTACAGCCTCGCGCCGCGCTCCCACGCTGCGAGCATACGTGCGCACATCATCGTCAATCAAACGCCGTGCTCGCAGTATAGCCCTGTGCGGCACGTTACCAATGCGCATCCGTATCCGACATGTAACGAACGTATGCACACACACACACACAGCTCTGTACGGCACTCACTCTTGCGCTTCTCTGCGCCGCGCTGGCCGCTCACGTTACAATCGCGCACCTGGGGTACGCCGATTACGCACGCCGCGAGCTTACGCACACACAGTACCACACGCGTTCCCACACGCAACCCGCGCGCTCAGCTCCGCGCAGCGCTCACTCACGTGGTGAACCACTGTGCACACAGCGCACCCACACGCTCACACTGCACGACAAGATCACGCGAGACCACGCTTCGCTATTAATGATTTATTATATGCCACCTGCGAATTGATGTTGAATCAGTGAGTCGACGAGGCTGGCCTATTCCACTAAACCTGTACCTATTCCCTATTTATCGGCTATGATTCTAATTCCCCTTCTTACTCACTGTTAAGTGTCCACGCGGTCCGCTGATCCTTGTGTTAACCGCGTGCCTCGGTGCGTCGCACGGACGTCCGGGTCGCTGGCTCGAGCTGCGTCTGGTCGCCTGGCGCTGGAGTAAGAGAGCGATTTCCCCTCTGCGCTCCTCTATTTATCCTCCCTACCTCCAAAGGGATGCTGCGCTGAACAATGGGCTCGTGCCCCCCAAGCCCGCGCACGGCAGTCCCCAGGCGCTGTTGATATGCTAATCAGTGAGCGACGTTGGCGGCGTACATCCTAATTACTCCCTTACCCTTCCTAACAATGGGGCCTGCGCGCTCAAGCGCAATTATCCCAACCCCCCATGACTATGCGCAACAGCCCCTGTGACCCCGCTATTCATGCTGTCTCGTGCCTCCCCTGCTTGCCCCGTCGACTCGTGGGGGTGTGTGTGGGGGGAAATGCGCTTCAACCGCGGTGGCCGAATGCCCCACGCCGCGACCACACCATATTAAGGCCGGCAGCAGCGCCGCGGTACCACGTAGCACGGGGAGGTCATCCAATTCCCTGATCGCCGGAAACCGTGAGAATTAATCCCGATAAGGGTCTCTCGGATAAAAACCGGTCGATCAGGTAACCTTCCCTTCCAGCTCTATGGGGGGGGGGGGGATGCGTGCGGGTGTGTGCTTATGTGGGGCGGGTGATGGGGGGCAGTGCGGTGGGGGAAGCCGGGCGGCTCCCTGGCTCGGCAGAGCGGCCCCGTCGCTGTGGCACCACATAGCCCCCCGGGGTGCCAGTCCCCGTCCCGGGTTGACTTGAGCACCTCGCCTGGGTTGCCCCCACGAGGTATCGCCGCGGGGTCCGCGGGATTCGCCCGGCCCTTGTGGCTGGCCTCGGGGGTGGCGGCTCCGTCTCCTGGGGCTCCGGCGGTGGTCTCCTCCTCCATTCCAACGGCTCCCCTCGGCCTCTGGCACCTGCGGGCTGGGGAACAAACTCAGAGGCGGTGGGGTTTAAGGGTCGCCGTCCTCGTCGCCCCCGGCCCCGCTCGGGCCCCTCGGAGCCCGGGGCTCCGTGGGGCCCATGTACTGCGCGAGGCCCCCGGGCACGGGGGTGGGGGGACCCCGGGGTTTCGGGGTACTTGGACGGCGGGGCTCCCTCCCTCGGGGGCTGCTCGCCACGGCTTCAGTCGGCGGATGTTGACCACCATCTCCCGGCCCCTCTCTGCTCCCTGAATCAGTACCGTCCAGGGTGAGATCTGCCGTCTCACAATCCAGGGTCCTCGCCAGTAGGTGGTCAGCTTCCCCACCTGTCCGGCACCGACGCGGGGAGTGTACAGCCACACCTCGGAGCCCGCAGTGTAGAAGGGGGGCTCCATACGGGTCGGGCGCCCTGCTCTTGCCGCTGGTGCGCGGCCTCTCCGTGCGGGTAGGCTCGGCCCCTGGCCCCTCGCAGGGTCTCCAGCAAGTGCTCCACGGGTGGCTCCCTTCCTCCCGTTGCGGCGGAGGGACACCGAACAGCAGATCTGCGGGCAGGCGAGACTCGCGACCAAACATCATTAGGAACGGGGTCTGTCCTGTAGAGGTGTGAACGGTGGTGGTGTAGGCGAACAGGGCATAGGGAAGGTGTTCGTCCCAGTCCTGTTGATTCGCGGCCGCCATGCGTTTAAGCTTCCCGGCCAGAGTCTGGTTCATCCTCTCTACCATCCCGTTCGCCTGGGGGTGATACGCCGTGGTTCGGTCCTTCTGGATCCCGAACTCTCGGCACAGCGCCTGAAATAGTTCGGCCTCGAATTCACTACCCTGGTCGGTAATGACTCGTTCGGGGATCCCGCACTTAAGTACGTAGTTTTCCACGAAGGCCCGGGCCACTACGAGGGCTGTTTTATCCGGGATAGCCACCGCCACGGGGTAGCGGGTGAAGTATTCCACCGCTACGAGAATATATCGGTTGCCCCGGTGGGATCGTGGAAAGGGCCCCTGCAGGTCGATTCCGACCAACTGATTCGTCCGACTGACTCGGAACGGCCTCAGGGGTACCTGGTACCTCGCCGGCTTTTGCCCACACTGCTGACAGGCCCGGCAGCCCTGCACCCAGGCGGCCACATCTTGTGCCAATTTGGGCCAGAGATACTGGCGACGCAGGGTCTCTCTAGTGCGTCGTTCCCCATCGTGGCCCCCGAGTGGGTGGTCATGCACCAGCCGTAGCAGCTGGGGTCGCACCTGGGCAGGAACACAGATGCACCCCGGCTGGCCGGCCTCGGTTAACTCCCGTACCACTCCGTTCCGCACACACAACCGGGCATACAAACCGCTCCAGGGTCCTGGTAGGGCGCTCTTTTCCTCTCGCAGTGCCGCCTCCACTGCCGCCAGATCCGGATCTCGCTGCTGGGTCTGTCTCAGCTGCTCGTCGTTTAGGCCCGGGAAGGCGCAGCCGACGTCCTCCTGGATCCGTCCAATCGGGTCCCGAGCCGCGGGTCCCGCGCTTGCCGGGCGGTCGACGGGATCCTCAGTGCCACCTGTGAGGGTTTCCGTGGCGCACACTGCACTCTCTCTCGCTGGGGGGGGTCAGTGGCCGCGGCCTCTCGGGGGTCCGTTGCCTGCCGGCAGCGTCCCCCCGTGAAACACGGGCAGGCCTCCTCCGCCCTCGTCTCGGCGTACACCGTGGGTCGCCTCGACAAGGCGTCCGCGTTTGCATGCGTCCGGCCAGCCCGATACTCGATTTGCAGGTTGTACTCCTGCAACTGCGCCAACCACCGGGCCATCTGCCCCCGCGGCTCCTTGAATGTAAGAAGAAACTGCAGAGCATAATGGTCAGTGCGTACGCGACATCTCCTGCCGTACAAATACGGCCGGAACTGTTTGCATGCGAAAATCACGGCGTACAACTCTTGGCGGGTCACGCAATAGTTCAGCTCGGCCCCACTCAAGGTCCGGCTGGCGTACGCGATGACTCGTTCCGTCCCATCCTGTACCTGTGACAACACCGCGCCCAGCCCGCTGCTGCAGGCGTCGGTGTCCAAAATAAAATCGGTGGTAAAATCGGGGAAAGCGAGGGTGGGGGCGTGGGTGAGGTGGTCTTTGAGAGTGGTGAAGGCCGTCTGGCAGGCCCCCGTCCACTGATAGGGGTGCTTAGGGGAGGTGAGTTGGGTGAGGGGGCGTGCAATCTCGCTGAATCCCTTTACAAATCGACGATAATAGGTGGCGAGCCCCAAAAATGATCTGATCTCCGTCAGATTCCTTGGCCGTGGCCACTCCACTACGGCGCGTACCTTCTCCGGATCGGTGCGCACGCCTGCCTCGCTGACGCGATGCCCGAGGTACCCCACCTCGCGTTGTGCGATGTAACACTTACGTGGCTTGAGCTTGAGATGAGCCGCTCGCAGTCGCTGGAACACCTCTCGAAGCCTGGACCAATGCTCAGACAAAGATCTACTGAACACTATCACATCGTCCAAGTAAATCAGGCACTGTTCCCACTGCAAGCCCCGCATCACCAACTCCATCAACCGCTGGAACGTCGCGGGCGCATTAGTGAGTCCGAACGGCAACACTCGAAACTCAAACAGGCCCATCGGGGTGGTGAATGCTGTTTTTGGCCGATCCTCCTCCGTCATCTCCACCTGCCAGTAACCGGACGCCAGATCGAGGGTGGAAAAATACCGCGCTCCTGCGAGACTGTCGAAGGTGTCGTCGATGCGGGGTATGGGGAAGGCATCGCCGAGCGTGACTGCATTTAGTTTACGGTAATCGACGCAGAACCGGGTTGACCCATCCTTTTTCGTTACTAGTACCACCGGGGCTGACCAGGGGCTCGCCGAGGGCTGAATTATGTTATCGCGAAGCATGTCCCCAACTGCCTCTTTGATTTGGGCGCGTTCGGGTGCGCCCACTCGGTATGCAGGGAGTTTGATGGGTCGGGCTGCACCGGTGTCAATTTGGTGCTTAACAAGATCGGTCCGACCCACGTCCGAGTCGTTTTCACTGAATACGTCGGCATACTCCCGCAGTAACTCGCGCAACCGATCGGCCTCTCCCTTAGGTAAATCCGCCCATGGAACATGTAACGCGTCGAGCAGGGGAACGACCTCGGCTCGGGGAGTCGGGCCGACTCGCCAGGCCAGGTCCTGGTCACCCTCAGGACGCCCGGGGTCCTCAGCCCAGAGTGCGAACACCGAGTCGTTAGAGTGGCGTGCGTGCAGGGGGTGTACGGTGGCTATTGGGGTGCGCCGTCGCAGTATCGCTGGGGTATTGTGGGGGTTAAACATCCGCATAAACAATCGGTCCCCATCTGCGTTTACCAATGTGGCGGATCCCACTATCCCATACCGTTTTGCCAACTCCGGGTGAGGAGTTAGCATTACCTCTCCTGATGGTCGGAGCGCGGGGTCGGTGGGGGATGTTGCCACCGGCACCAGCATCTCGGTGAGCGGGCCGATGGTGACTGCCGTCGCCAGGATAGCGGCCACAGGTGCGAAGCGGGGGCGCGTCGGTTCTCGTCCCAAGAATGGTATCCGCTCGCCGTTGCTCTCCATGGTGGCGCATCGCTGGCGGGGTTGCACGTTGAGTCCCAGCCGTTCTAAGAGGTCGGTACCTGCGATACACTCGTGACACAACGCACTCGACACGTAGAACTCCTGGGTGCACACCTGACTGCCTATGCGGACCTCTAGGGTGGCTCTCCCCAGCAGCCCCATTCCGGCTCCGCTCGCCGTGTGCAGCGCGCGGTCCGGTGCCTGCAGGTGACGCACGTCGACCCCGATCGCGCTGCAGTGCGCTGCGCTCACGAGCGAGGCCACCGCCCCCGTGTCCAGCAGGATTCGGGTACGCACTCCGTTTACCTCCCCTTCCACCAGCGACGTGGCCCCCGTGATCCCCGCCACCAACTCCCGCAGCCAGTCGCCAGGAGTCGCCGTTTCCGTGGGCGTTGTTGCTGGAACCTGTGTGGAGATCACTCGCTCGCCATTATTCTCATTATCGTCTATTTGTATCGGGACCGCGTCGATTGCACCCCTAGTTGGTCCGCTCACTAGGAGGCGTTGGAGTTTAACCCCCGCGCCTGCCTAGCTCGGGTGATTTCAGGACAGTCTCTCACTAGATGCCCTCGGCGATCGCACATATAACATGCCCGGGGAGGGGGGGCGGTTCCGTAGCGGGTCCCCTGTCCGCTCCCTCCCCCCCATTACGCCGCTGTCCACCCTCTGCCTCTAGTCGGGCTACCCTCCCAGCTAACCCTCCCACCGTGGCGCGTAGGTCCCCCATTTCGGATCGGATGGTCTCAACGGAGGATTGCAGTTGGGTCATATTTTTATTCGTTTCCTCGCGTACCTGGGTTACCCTCTCACCTACGTGAGTTACCCTCTCACCTACTTGGTTTACCTTGTTGTCTATCTGGGTTACCTGGCCGGAGACATCCTTTATACCCGTTTGTATACCGGCAACCCATCCCGGGGTTGTCTCGCGGGACACTGGAGGCTCTCTTTCCCGGCCCCTTACCGTCCTCGCGAGCTCCTGTTCCTCCTCCTCGTCTTCCGAGAGCAGGCTCGCAATGGCGCGCTCTCGTCCCAGCCCCCGGAGCTGCGCGCGTTCGCTGTGAATTCTTTCACACTTACGTGCGCGCTCGACAAGGGCGTTAAAGGGAAGACGTGGGCAGCTCATGTCTGGCTGCCACCACGCCGTGCGAGACAGGTACCGCTGGATTTTCTCGGCGGCCAGTTCCTCAATAACATCAGTTGCGTACCCCGGGCGTGCGATCTTTGTTAACTCGCGCACATCCTCGGCGTAATCACGTAGATCTTCGCCAGGTTGGCGCCGGCGCGCCTCTAAGGCCGATTTTGCTTCCTCCTCGTCACGCGTGCCAAACCGCTGATCGAGTCGGCGCATCAGCTCCTCTAGCTGTGTCTGTGCGCTCGCGGGCAACGCTTCTACAAAATCGGCTGCCCGCCCATCAAGATTCATATTAAGTTGACGTACTGCCTGCGCGTCCGTCCATCCATTAATTTCCTTGGCCCCTAAGAGATTGCGGGCGAATGCCTTCCACGAAGGGGCCCCCCGGCCGGTAAATATTAGTCTTATTTTAGCGTGAGGTAACGCGGGGGTCCGTACCGCTTCCGACACCAATTTGTGGGGGCCGTCGGCCCCCGGGGTCCCTCCCGCCTGCATCCCCTATTCCGTTTACGTTACCCCACCTCCCTATTACTCGCTACGGTTTCGCCGGCATTCGAATGCGACGCCCCTACTGTTACAGCCTCGCGCCGCGCTCCCACGCTGCGAGCATACGTGCGCACATCATCGTCAATCAAACGCCGTGCTCGCAGTATAGCCCTGTGCGGCACGTTACCAATGCGCATCCGTATCCGACATGTAACGAACGTATGCACACACACACACACAGCTCTGTACGGCACTCACTCTTGCGCTTCTCTGCGCCGCGCTGGCCGCTCACGTTACAATCGCGCACCTGGGGTACGCCGATTACACACGCCGCGAGCTTACGCACACACAGTACCACACGCGTTCCCACACGCAACCCGCGCGCTCAGCTCCGCGCAGCGCTCACTCACGTGGTGAACCACTGTGCACACAGCGCACCCACACGCTCACACTGCACGACAAGATCACGCGAGACCACGCTTCGCTATTAATGATTTATTATATGCCACCTGCGAATTGATGTTGAATCAGTGAGTCGACGAGGCTGGCCTATTCCACTAAACCTGTACCTATTCCCTATTTATCGGCTATGATTCTAATTCCCCTTCTTACTCACTGTTAAGTGTCCACGGCGGTCCGCTGATCCTTGTGTTAACCGCGTGCCTCGGTGCGTCGCACGGACGTCCGGGTCGCTGGCTCGAGCTGCGTCTGGTCGCCTGGCGCTGGAGTAAGAGAGCGATTTCCCCTCTGCGCTCCTCTATTTATCCTCCCTACCTCCAAAGGGGATGCTGCGCTGAACAATGGGCTCGTGCCCCACAAGCCCGCGCACGGCAGTCCCCAGGCGCTGTTGATATGCTAATCAGTGAGCGACGTTGGCGGCGTACATCCTAATTACTCCCTTACCCTTCCTAACAATGGGGCCTGCGCGCTCAAGCGCAATTATCCCAACCCCCCATGACTATGCGCAACAGCCCCCGTGACCCCGCTATTCATGCTGTCTCGTGCCTCCCCTGCTTGCCCCGTCGACTCGTGGGGGTGTGTGTGGGGGGAAATGCGCTTCAACCGCGGTGGCCGAATGCCCCACGCCGCGACCACACCATATTAAGGCCGGCAGCAGCGCCGCGGTACCACGTAGCACGGGGGAGGTCATCCAATTCCCTGATCGCCGGAAACCGTGAGAATTAATCCCGATAAGGGTCTCTCGGATAAAAACCGGTCGATCAGGTAACCTTCCCTTCCAGCTCTATGGGGGGGGGGGATGCGTGCGGGTGTGTGCTTATGTGGGGCGGGTGATGGGGGGCAGTGCGGTGGGGGAAGCCGGGCGGCTCCCTGGCTCGGCAGAGCGGCCCCGTCGCTGTGGCACCACAGCTGTACGATTCGCCATAACGGTACCCTCCTGAATCACAATTTGCATGATTTTAAAAAAAGTTTATTTCATCAATCTCTCAATATGATCTGGCTGTTGAACGTTGCCTGTGGTGCAGTTTAGTCCAAGCTCTCTCGCTCTCTCTGCGCTGTATATTATAGCCATGCAAGCAGTTCAGCCTGGCTTTCTTGCACAACGTTCCGGGCGCTTCTCAATGAGGAACCGAAGGCAGCGGCTCCCGTTCTCCCTCGATACATCCATTCAGTTCTAAGCTCCCAGCACGTGCGGTGAAACGTCGGACATCATGACAAACATACATCGATTTAAAATGACCCTCTGACTTTCTTGTCAACAGCTGATTGAATATTGTGAAAGCGATGGCCCCGTGCCTTACAGAGGAGAGCGTTAACATATGTAATCAGTGGTTGGTGGGAGACGTGAAGAAGAATTGGATACCACACTGTGTCCTCTATAATGTATCCCGATTGTTTTAGTGGGGTGCCTAAACATGGCTAATGATCCTGTGAACTACACATGTATTCTTCTGCCCATGTTGATGACTCCAGACACTGAGTGTTTCGTCTCATCCATCACACTGTGTTCAACCACCACCACGCTGTAGCTCACAGCCGCTAACCCACTCACCCACCCACCCATACACTCACCCACTCACCTATCCACCCATCTACTCACCCACTCATCCACTTACCCATCCACCGACTCACCCTCCCCTCACTCACCCACCCTCTCACTCTTCACACTGCAGGTCACAACACCGTCTCCACCTCTCCCCTCGCACTGCTCCACTTTGAAATGCCCTCTCCCAGCATCGTCTCTGTTCCCCAAGCTCTCACAATAACAACAACCTTGCTAAATTCAAGACACAGTTTAACTCTTATATCCATTACAACTTTAGTATTGCTCTTTGTTACTGGCCGCTTGGGGCCTGTGCTCAACAGCTGTGACTAAATACAAAGATTTTGTTTTGTTTTATTTTACCAAGTAAGGCTCACTGAGCTACGTAGCGCCTTTTCAGAAGCGACCTGGCTATCACAAATGATAGCTCAACCGAGTGGCTCATCGTGTGGCAATGAATAGCAGCCAAATACTCTAAACACGTGTTCCTAAATGTGGAGGGAAAACCCGGAAAACCCGGAGAAAAATCCACGCGACCACGGGGAGAGACACATAAACTCCAAATATACAGCAGCAGGCGTCAGGGTCGGGTCGAACCCACGACCTTCTGCATACCAGGCGAGGGAGTAAACATCTCGCCATCGCGGCTCCCCAAAAAGTCCCCCGGCGAGTCCCAGCCAACCTGGGTTAAATTCCTACCCTGGGGCATGAGTGGCGCATTGCTTCTGAGCCACCCCAAGGCCACTGCTCAGGTCGATGTGGATGTAGCCGAGTTCCTCTGGGGTCGTGAATGAACCCATGACCTACGGTATACCAGGCGAGGTAGTTAACATCTCCTAGCCACCCTGGCGAAAAATAAAATAATGGTCCACGTCCGTGCACTGCCCGGCGAGGAATATTCCGACGACTCGTCTCGTAACTCGACTCCCCCGGGCTCCCGGAATGGATTCCTCGCCCCCTCTGTTCGGTCCGCGGAGGAGAGGGGGCTGAGTAATAACTCTACCCGGGTCACAGTGACACCAAGGCTGCTATGCAGGAGGCGCTGACATATCCATTCTGTTGCCACGGCCAAAGTCAACTCGTAAGGAAAACCTTGTTTGTGCCTTACCGAAGACGACCATGACTCATCTTTCAGGAGGGTCCTGCCATGTCTTCGCAGTATGGGGCGATGTTGCTACTGCTCCTTGTGTGTGTTCCCAATTTAGTAATTTGCCAGTAATTATTCAGCATTGGGATATTTGGCCAATTCCAATTGCACTGTGTGTGTTTTTTCGCCCCTAAGTAGATGCATACTACGTCTCCACACATCTATCCATCCACGTACAAAAAACACACGCAAGAGTTTGTTTTATTTTTATTATACATCCCGTCAGCCCCAATACCTCTGGAAGTGCGGAATACCAGCGGCGTTGGTTGAACAATAGCTCAACTCTGGGCCGGTTTCGAGCGTCCGCGTCTCATCAGACGAGTTGAACAGATGCGGATGGATTTCAATATGTTGTTGGCAAGAGCACTCCAGATAATCTATGGGACCCCGTTCAACGGAAGAGGCAATGTGAAGTTGATGTAGGGTGCTGCTAAAGTTATAACGCTGCTTGCTGTCTGTCTTTCTGTGCATCTCCCCGTTTGCCCCTCTCCACGTGTCCCCCCTCCCCGTGTCCCCTCTCCCCGTATGCCCCTCTCCACGTGTCACCCTCTCCACGTGTCACCCTCTCCACGTGTCCCCCTCTCCACGTGTCCCCCTCTCCCCGTGTCCCCCTCTCCCCGTGTCCCCCTCTCCCCGTGTCACCCTCTCCCCGTGCGCCCCTCTCCACGTGTCACCCTCTCCCCGTGTCACCCTTTCCCCGTGTGCCCCTCTTCCCGTGTCACCCTCTCCCCGTGTGCCCCTCTCCCCGTGTCACCCTCTCCCCGTGTCCCCCTCTCCCCGTGTCCCCCTCTCCCCGTGTCCCCCTCTCCCCGTTTGCCCCTCTCCCCGTGTCACCCTCTAACCGTGTCCCCCTCTCCCCGTGTCCCCCTCTCCCCGTGTCCCCCTCTCCACGTGTCCCCCTCTCCACGTGTCACCCTCTCCCCGTGTGCCCCTCTCCCCGTGTGCCCCTCTCCACGTGCCCCCCTCTCCCCGTGTCCCCCTCTCCCCGTGTCCCCCTCTCCACGTGTCACCCTCTCCACGTGTCACCCTCTCCACGTGTCCCCCTCTCCCCGTGTCCCACTCTCCCCGTGTCCCCCTCTCCCCGTGTCACCCTCTCCCCGTGCGCCCCTCTCCACGTGTCACCCTCTCCCCGTGCACCCTTTCCCGTGTGCCCCTCTTCCCGTGTCACCCTCTCCCCGTGTCCCCTCTCCCCGTGTCCCCCTCTCCCCGTGCGCCCCTCTCCACGTGTCACCCTCTCCCCGTGTCACCCTCTCCCCGTGTCCCCCTCTCCCCGTGTCCCCCTCTCCGTGTCCCCCTCTCCACGTGTCCCCCTCTCCACGTGTCACCCTCTCCCCGTGTGCCCCTCTCCCCGTGTGCCCCTCTCCACGTGTCCCACTCTCCCCGTGTCCCCCTCTCCCCGTGTCCCCCTCTCCACGTGTCACCCTCTCCACGTGCCACCCTCTCCCCGTGTGAACCTCTCCCCGTGTCCCCCTCTCCACGTGTGAACCTCTCCCCGTGCGCCCCTCTCCCCGTGTCCCACTCTTCCCGTGTCCCCCTCTCTACGTGTCACCCTCTCCCCGTGTCCCCCTTTCCCCGTGTCCCCCTCTCCACGTGTCACCCTCTCCCCGTGTTTCCCTCTCCCCGTGTCCCCCTCTCCACGTGTCACCCTCTCCTCGTGTGAACCTCTCCCCGTGTGAACCTCTCCCCGTGTCCCCCTCTCCCCGTGTCCCCCTCTCCACGTGTGAACCTCTCCCCGTGTGTCCGCGTGCGAGAGTAGCTGTCTGAGACCCAGGCGCGCGTGTCCGAGGGACGGCAGCTGCTGGAGTCGCGACTCGGCGAGAAGGAGCGGCTGAGCGAACAGCTGAGGCTCGCGCACGACTCTCTGCACGACGTGAACGCGCAGGGGGGGCAGGTGGGGCTCTGCCGGGGGGGGTGGTTGGGTCTACACATCTATCGGTCTGTCTGTGTATCTGCCTGTCTGTGTGTCGCTGTGTGGTGACTCACAGACAGGCAGAGCATTATTTGGTCCGGTCCTGGGATTCCGCTCGGTTGACTCAGCCTCAAATGAGTACCTGGTGCGGTGTGTAAACATCCACCCCCTCGTGTACCTTTCCGGCCTTCAAAGGTGCTCGCTAACAGCACTTACTCCAACAGTCTGTTAAGGCTATAAGGGGGATCTTTGCCTTTTTTTGTCTAGCTCCTCCGGCAGGCGAGGCTGCGTTGGCTGGGTCATGTAGCCCGCATGCCCCATCACCGCATGCCGAAACAGCTTTTGTTCGGCCGGATAAAGGGGGCTAAACGGGCGCGGCACGGGTTAGAGACGAGATGGAGTGATGTGGCACGAGAGGATGTGGAGCTGAGTTGACTTGCCAATGGTGGTGATGATGGTGGTGATGATGATGATGTGTGCAGGGTGCGTGGCTGATCGTCATCTCCATCTTCATGCTGCTTGCCTCCATGCTCCTCGCCTCCATGTGGCCGCGCATCGTTCGCGGCGGCGGCATCTACTGACGACACTCGGCGACGATGGCTACGATGGCGATGATGGTGATGATGACGACGATGGTGATGATGGTGATGATGACGACGATGGTGATGATGATGACGACGACGATGGTGATGATGATGATGATGACGACGATGGTGATGACGACAACGACGATGGTGATGATGATGATGATGACGACGATGGTGATGATGACGACGACGATGGTGATGATGATGATGACAACAATGGTGATGATGACGACGACGATGGTGATGATGGTAATGATGACGACGATGATGATGATGATAGTGACGACAATGTTGATAATTATGACAACGATGGTGATGATGATGATGATGACGATGGTGATGATGATGACGATGGTGATGATGATGATGACGACGATTGTGATGCTGACGACGATGGTGATGATGGTGATGATGATGATGGTAATGACGATGGTGATGATGATGGTGATGATGATGATCATGATGACCATGGTGATGATGATGATGACGACGATGGTGATGACGACAACGACGATGGTGATGATAACGAAAGCGATGACGACGGTGAAGAAGATGGTGGTGACGGGGATGGCGATGATGTTGATGAAAGATAACGATGGGCAAGATAGGTATTGTGTAGGATTATCGTGATGACGATGCTGATGATGATACTGATGCAAATTACAATGGTGGCGATAGCGGTGATGGTAATGATAAGATGAATTATGGCTATTTTAGAAATTACGATGGTACAGGCGGTGACGATGATGAGGTTGAAGGAGGGTGGAATGGAGGTGGACGATTATGTTTGTGATCATAATGGTCACGGTGGTGTCACGGTGGCGATGGTGGTTGTTCTGATGAACGTGTTCATATGAATGATTCTCTGCAACAACGACCATGCACTCGTTATGTGATAATGGCAGCAGCGATGATTATAGAGATGATCTGATGTCAACTGTTTGCAATGGATCATGATTAATTACCACCATGATCATCACCACCCTGAGCGTGATGCTGACGATAAGGTAACCATTCGACTCTCACACCTGTTCAGTAAATCTGACAGCTGCCATCTCCCCGCGGGTAAAATTGGACGTTACGCGTACTAAGCGAACGCGCAGCGAAGTTGGCGCTCCGAGTTCGATTCCCGGCCGCGGCTAACATCAGTGGCGAATATCTGAACCAGTGTCGGGCTTCCTCTACGTCGACTCAGCCTAAACTTAGTATCTTGCGCGGTGTGAAAACGTCACCAATGGGGAGACAAACACGGCCGGGTGTGGTTCCTGGCCACACCGCTCCCTCGCGCGCCATTTAGCTTGCCACCGACAGCCTGTGTAGACTACACGGGGGAACTTTGTCTTTGGAAGATAGACTCATCGCACACCTCCTCGCCTCTGTCACTGCACAGAAATAGCAGCCCCCGTCACCCGGCTCGTGGCTGGAGGGGTGAACTCTGAACGCGGAGTCTGTTGGCCGTGACGCGGGGCGCCGCCGTGGCTAGGAGATGTTAACTACCGCGCCCGCTACGCAGGGGGCCGTGGGTTCGATCCCGACTCTGACACCTGCTGCTGAATACTTGGAGTTTGCGTGTTCTCTCCGTGATCACTTGAATTTATCTCGCGTTCCATCGGTTGTTTTCCCCTCCACATTTAGAATCACCGTGCGTTTTTAGAGTATTTGGTTGATATAAATATCAACGTGATGAGCAAATTCGTTGAGCTATATCATTTGTGGTAGCCATCTCGCTTCTTAAAAATACCTATTGAGCTCAGTGAGCCTACCTGGAAAATAAATGAATAAATATAGCTCCGTTTTAGTCATCTTCACGTCTAGGACTCGCGATGAGTCATTGCCCACGGCACCCAGGTGATGAGGATGATGGTGGATGCAGGTGATGACGATGGTAGTCATGATAGTGCTCATCGTCTTTAATTCGTTTCATACATCGTGAGAATGTCTCTTGTTCAATTCGCTAAACATCATCATCAGCAGCAGCATCACAATCAAACTTCATCCACCATCATCATCCTTCAATTTGAACATCATATATCATCATTCAATATCACCATCATCATTATCGCCGTTGTCATCCATAGGATAATGGGGAGGTGGGGACCAGGGCGGGGGGGAAGGGGGTCGTTGGGGTCGAGGATTCCTCGAGTCCCCGCCGGTTCCACAAACACGCGGCCGACGTGGGGAGCCGCGTTCCCCTGCGCTGCCGTCGAGTCCGCAGGAGAGCGGCACCCGTGGTGGTGCGGGAGGGGGAGGGGAGGGGGGTTAGAGGAGGGGTTGCGGTGTCTCCCCACGGGCCTCGGGGGAGCCGGGACCCCTTGGCAGCTGCTGGAGCTGCCAAAGAAACCGCGCGGGGTGGGGCGAGAGACCCCTCTGTGGCTCGCACGGGGCTGGGGTGGGGTAGAGGCGCGGGGTGGGGATACAGGGCCCCCAGCCCCTCATTTACTGGACGGGTTCATTCGTAGCGGCGCTGGTTGGGGGAGAAATTCACACTTCGGCTGCGTTCCGATGGTCGCCACACCGCGGGCGCTGTGGCGAATCGCGTGGATGATTGGGCCCTGGAAGCCCCCGAGAGAGAGAGAGAGAACGAGAGAGAATCACTCGCTGCGCGTGTCGCTACCGACCGCGCGCTGTTCGCCTTTAAACGTTGCGAGAGCCCCGCACTTGGCGTGTTTCACTTTCTAAAAGCGGCGCTGCAGTGGCCGTGCTGAACAACAGTGGAGAGTTTGGCACCGCCGCTGGCGCACGGGCGGTGGTGAAGCCTGCAAGGCAAGGACTTGGATGTGTAAAGTGCCCCCCCCCCCCCCACTAATCTATAACAGCTCCGCCCCACTCCCAACCCCGCCGTAACTTAATCCAGCCCTGGATGCAACCAGCGCCGATATCTCTCACTGAACTTTATTATCCAGATTCTTTGGGTCTTTCGATGAAGGTTCACATTTGTTTATTTAAAAAAATTGAACCTATCTATGTGACTTGTTTTTTGAACCTATCTACGTGACTTTACCGAAAGACCCAAAGAATATGAACTCCTGCAGTCACGACAGCTTTAAGTCGAGATCATTATCCAGGTCGCTGGTAGTGGACTGGAATAGGTGGTTCCTGACTCGTGTCCATAATCTGGATGTTGCCGCCTGAGGAAATATATGTTCCTGGTCGCTGACCTGGACAGACCTAGCTGAAATGATTTGTTTGTCTCCGTGTGTCTCCCAGTGTGTCCAAATGTTTGGGCGCCACGATAGCGAGGAGATGTTGACTACCTCGCCTGGTATACAGCAGGTTATGGGTTCAATCCCGACCCTGACGCCTGCTGCTGTATATTTGGAGTTTGCGCGTCTCTATCTCCCCGTGGTCGTGTGGATTTTTCTCCGGGTCCTCCGGTTTTCCCTCCATATTTAGAAACATCTCGCGTTTAGCATATTCGGCTGCTCTAAATTTCCACACGATAAGTCACTTCGTTGAGCTATCGTGAGTAGTCAGGTCGCGTCTGTAAAATAACTATGTAACTCGGTGGGCTTTACCTGGTAAAATAAGTAAATAAAATGTTTACTTTTTTGTCTCTCTGGGAAAACTAGAGCAGTCAGCATCGCCACCAGAGAACGTCCGTGTCTGTCACTGTGTGTCTTTGTGTATCTGTCTCTATCTGTGTATGTGTCTGTGTCTTTGTATCTGTGTCCGATGTCTTTGCGTTGTGTCTGTCTCTCCAGGTGTCTCCCTGGTGAATATAGAGCGCCCAGACACCACGGGACAGACCGCATCACTACTCCACGCCCCAACTGCGTCCGTACGCGTGTCTCTGTCTCTACGTGCCAGTCTATGCGTGTCTCTACGTGCCAGTCTATGCGTGTGTCTCTACGTGCCAGTCTATGCGTGTGTCTCTACGTGCCAGTCTATGCGTGTGTCTCTACGTGCCAGTCTATGCGGTGTCTCTACGTGCCAGTCTATGCGTGTGTCTCTACGTGCCAGTCTATGCGTGTGTCTCTACGTGCCAGTCTATGCGTGTGTCTCTACGTGCCAGTCTATGCGTGTGTCTCTACGTGCCAGTCTATGCGTGTGTCTCTACGTGCCAGTCTATGCGTGTGTCTCTACGTGCCAGTCTATGCGTGTGTCTCTACGTGCCAGTCTATGCGTGTGTCTCTACGTGCCAGTCTATGCGTGTGTCTCTACGTGCCAGTCTATGCGTGTGTCTCTACGTGCCAGTCTATGCGTGTGTCTCTACGTGCCAGTCTATGCGTGTGTCTCTACGTGCCAGTCTATGCGTGTGTCTCTACGTGCCAGTCTATGCGTGTGTCTCTACGTGCCAGTCTATGCGTGTGTCTCTACGTGCCAGTCTATGCGTGTGTCTCTACGTGCCAGTCTATGCGTGTGTCTCTACGTGCCAGTCTATGCGTGTGTCTCTACGTGCCAGTCTATGCGTGTGTCTCTACGTGCCAGTCTATGCGTGTGTCTCTACGTGCCAGTCTATGCGTGTGTCTCTACGTGCCAGTCTATGCGTGTGTCTCTACGTGCCAGTCTATGCGTGTGTCTCTACGTGCCAGTCTATGCGTGTGTCTCTACGTGCCAGTCTATGCGTGTGTCTCTACGTGCCAGTCTATGCGTGTGTCTCTACGTGCCAGTCTATGCGTGTGTCTCTACG
This sequence comes from Lethenteron camtschaticum, assembly GCA_018977245.1. Taxonomy (NCBI): domain Eukaryota; kingdom Metazoa; phylum Chordata; class Hyperoartia; order Petromyzontiformes; family Petromyzontidae; genus Lethenteron; species Lethenteron camtschaticum. The sequence goes on from WFAB01001744.1 coordinate 65,585, forward strand.
TGCCAGTCTATGCGTGTGTCTCTACGTGCCAGTCTATGCGTGTGTCTCTACGTGCCAGTCTATGCGTGTGTCTCTACGTGCCAGTCTATGCGTGTGTCTCTACGTGCCAGTCTATGCGTGTGTCTCTACGTGCCAGTCTATGCGTTTGTCTCTACGTGCCAGTCTATGCGTGTGTCTCTACGTGCCAGTCTATGCGTGTGTCTCTACGTGCCAGTCTATGCGTGTGTCTCTACGTGCCAGTCTATGCGTGTGTCTCTACGTGCCAGTCTATGCGTGTGTCTCTACGTGCCAGTCTATGCGTGTGTCTCTACGTGCCAGTCTATGCGTGTGTCTCTACGTGCCAGTCTATGCGTGTGTCTCTACGCCTGTGCCTCTGTCTCTGCGTGTCAATCTGTTTGTCCGGTCCACGTGTCTCCCTGGGGAGTCAATTACAGCTCCGCGACCCCACGTGTCGCTCTCGTGTCAAGCTGTGACGCTGCACCTGTCTTATATCCACGGAGGACAGCAAGGGGTTGGGTTATGGGGGGGGGGGGTCCGTGGGAGGGCGGAGATGGTGTTGATGGGGCACAGAAGCTTTGCTCCAGCTCTTGCTGTCAAGCCCGTGCCCCGCCCCTCTTGGCCTCACACCCTCCCTCCTCTCCCGTCCGCTCATCGTGCACACGTAACACACACACAGATCGTTTGTCAGTCTACTGCTGGATGGTTGAGGACCTCCCCGCGTCGCGATGGAGGTCGTGGGGGCTCTTTGACCAGACTGGTCAGTGCCGGTTGATGAAGGCGCAGGAGTCAAGACGTAGACGCGGGAGCATAGAAGTGCAATGCAACGATGGATTTAGCTCCACACTGTCCTCCCATACAACCGCTGCTGCTCGTGTTGTTGGATACGTGGTGGCCACCTGTACGAGCACAATCCAGGCTCAAGCTACTTAGCTTCCGAGATCTGACGAGAGATCAGATCTGGCGCATTCCGAGTGATTTGCTCGTTTGTACCGACGATGCAAACGCTTAAACAAACTCTGCCATTCAACCCCCCCCCCCGCGCCCCCAGCTATTAATAGGCGACTATACATAGAGGACCGGGTGGCGCTCTGAGGATCTCATCGACAGCGCCTGACGGTACAGTGCAGCAAGCCACAACGGCCCCAATGTCCAGCCTGAAGCTCCATCGACCGGCATGCCATGTTCTCCATCTCAAATCCTCCTTCATGCCATGTCTTCGCCCCCAACCTCTGTTGCGTGCCACCATCGCATTTTGATATCCCTGTCTTTATTTCAGAGCATCCATCACGTGCCTGTCCATCCCGTGCCATCCATGCCGTGCCCTTCATCATCTGCTATCCATCCCGTGCCCTCCCATCCCGTGCCCTCCTTCCTCTGTATTCAGTCTATGAATCTAGAAATGCAGCGTGCGCGCTGTTCTTTGTGTTTAAGGCCACTCTAATTTTAAAATTTCCTCTGTCGTCTCTCTGACTCGAATACCTCCGTTGGCAGTCCCTTCCCAATACAAAACCTTCAAGCTCACCTCGCTCTCACCCACGACTTGGTCCATGGCCAGATGGCTACTCCCCAGAAAATCACATCAAAAATACATCTCGAGCTCGTCAAGGACTCGGCCTCTTCCCACCGACACCCATCCCCAACCACAAACGTGGACACCAATAGTTTGTTGGTCCCTATGGCCATAAGCGATTGGAATAGGCTGCACTCGAGCCCTATATTCGAAATGTGATTCACTCCAGATTCATCACGTGGGGAACCAACCGGCATCATCCAGTCAAGAATATCTGGTGCCGAACATCGTGTGTTCACCCATCGTGGGCCCACCTGTCTGGTGTCCACCCATCGTGTGTCCACCCATCGTGTGTCCACCCATCGAGTGTCCACCCATCGTGTGTCCACCCATCGTGTGTCCACCCATCGAGTGTCCACCCATAGTGTGTCCACCCATCGTGTTCCCACCCATCGTGTGTCCACCCATCGTGTGTCCACCCATCGTGTGTCCACCCATCGAGTGTCCACCCATCGTGTGTCCACCCATAGTGTGTCCACCCATCGTGTTCCCACCCATCGTGTGTCCACCCATCGTGTGTCCACCCATCGTGTGTTCACCCATCGAGTGTCCACCCATAGTGTGTCGACCCATCGTGTTCCCACCCATCGTGTGTCCACCCATCGAGTGTCCACCCATAGTGTGTCCACCCATCGTGTGTCCACCCATCGTGTGTTCACCCATCGAGTGCCCACCCATCGTGTGTCCACCCATCGTGTGTCCACCCATCTGGTACCCATTCATCAGGCGTTCACCCATGGGCGGTGAGGACGGTGACTGGCTCGGCTGGATTGGTGGGAGCGGTGGTTGGGTTGGTGGCGAGGGGTATGTGGAGGGGGTCGTGGTTGGTCGTGGAAGCTCTGTGTGTGTGGTGGGGAGGGGGTATGGGAGAGGTGGGGGCGGGGGGGGGGCTCTGTAATTTAACACCGAGTTCCAAAATAGCTCGGACTAAATTACCCCTTCCCTCCTCCTCGTGCTGGCGGGTGCTGAGGGCTCCTGCGCTGCCGCATCACCGAGTAGAATGGTCGCGAAAAGCCGTGCGGTGAACTCTAAATTTGCTTCATTACGGAATTGCCTCTACCAAGTGTGTGTTGGGGGGAGGGAGGCCAGGGTGGGACCCCTCCCCCACCCACCCACCAAGGAGTCTGTTCAGGGGACACCCAGGATTGAGAATCATAGATCCAAGCGAGAGCATGAGGTGCGAGCGCTGAGCTGCTGCGACGATGAAGAAACGGCCAATACCAGTGACGATGATCTGAACCGGTCCTGGGCCTCCCCTAGGTCGACTCAGCCTCAAATGAGTACCTGGTGTGGTGTGTACTAAACACCGTCACTAGGGAGACAAAGGCGACCGGGCGTGGTGTTGGCCAACCACCCCCTCGTGTGCCATGCCGGCCTTCATAGGTGCTCGCTAATAGCACTTGCCCCAACAGTCTGTTAAGGATACACGGGGGATCTTTGCCTTTGTTGAACCAGGCAGGATCACGGCTTCCTTCAATTCAAACCGGGGCCTGCCCGTGTCTGCGACCCGTCAACGATTTCCACACTCGGCACACCACATCCCAGTTCACCTCCCGCTATGGCTGTGGTGGCGGCTACCAAGCCACGTGGCTTCTTCTCCAGTCCGCCAGCGATCGCGAGAATGTCGCGGTTTCTCTCCATATCGTCCTTCCACCTCGCGATTTGTTTAATTGGCACGAATTCAATGTTTCCATTGCACTAAATAATATATTATTTGTCGTATCGTTTGTATTGTCTGTCTGTTTAGTTTGTTCTTGAAACTCGGTCAGACCCTGACTGGCCACAGGGCAGCAGATCAGGAAAATGCCCGGTGGCCGGGTCTGTGTGGGAGACATTGTAAATGTGATCAGAGTGAAAAAAAGGAAATATAAAATATATTTGAAATATTACCTATAATGTGTACGCTTCATTGCTTATTTACGCTCTTATTGGGAATTAAGTCCCCATGTTCGGCAGCCACGATGATTCTTCCTCAATGGCCCATTTGCTTTTTCGCACCCAGCCTCAAATGGTACCAATGAGGATCGCATGGCAATTTGGGGCGCTGTGCGCTTTTACAAAGTGCCTCGGCCGACTTTTTGTCCCAGTCCGTTCCTGGACTCGGTGATGATGCCTTGGTGGATAGATAGCACAAAGGCTTTCTTACGACTCGGCTACCTCTTCTCCAGACCCGTACCCTGTTGCTGCTGCGGCGTCTGTGCTCAGCCGTTGTTCTCCGTGACGCGCACGCGTGTCCCCGCCGTTCCGCGCAGCAGCCCCCACTGTGTGGCAGCCGCGTTGTCGATGACAAAACGCATAGAACAACAGTTGGAAAGGTGCGCAGAGAGAACGCTGAGAAGGTAGAAGAGGTGCGCAGAGGGAGCGCTGAGAGGGTAGGAGAGGGGGGCAGAGGGAGTGGTGAGCGGGTAGGAGAGGGGGCAGAGGGAGTGGTGAGCGGGTAGGAAAGGGGGGCAGAGGGAGTGGGGAGAGGGTAGGAGAGGGGGGCAGAGGGAGCGCTGAGAGGGTAGGAGAGGGGGCAGAGGGGGCGCTGAGAGGGTAGGAGAGGGGGCAGAGGGAGTGGGGAGAGGGTAGGAGAGGGGGGCAGAGGGAGCGCTGAGAGGGTAGGAGAGGGGGCAGAGGGGCGCTGAGAGGGTAGGAGAGGGGGGCAGAGGGAGTGGTGAGAGGGTAGGAGAGGGGGCAGAGGGAGTGGTGATAGGGTAGGAGAGGGGGCAGAGGGAGTTCTGAGAGGGTAGGAGAGGGGGGCAGAGGGGGCGCTGAGAGGGTAGGAGAGGGGGGCAGAGGGAGTGGTGAGAGGGTAGGAGAGGGGGGCAGAGGGAGTGGGGAGAGGGTAGGAGAGGGGGGCAGAGGGAGTGGTGAGAGGGTAGGAGAGGGGGGCAGAGGGAGTGGTGAGAGGGTAGGAGAGGGGGGCAGAGGGAGTGGTGAGAGGGTAGGAGAGGGGGGCAGAGGGGGCGCTGAGAGGGTAGGAGAGGGGGGCAGAGGGAGTGGTGAGAGGGTAGGAGAGGGGGGCAGAGGGAGTGGTGAGAGGGTAGGAGAGGGGGGCAGAGGGAGTGGTGAGAGGGTAGGAGAGGGGGGCAGAGGGAGTGCTGAGAGGGTAGGAGAGGGGGGCAGAGGGAGTGGTGAGAGGGTAGGAGAGGGGGGCAGAGGGGGCGCTGAGAGGGTAGGAGAGGGGGGCAGAGGGAGTGGTGAGAGGGTAGGAGAGGGGGGCAGAGGGAGTGGTGAGAGGGTAGGAGAGGGGGGCAGAGGGAGCGGTGAGCGGGTAGGAGAGGGGGGCAGAGGGAGCGGTGAGCGGGTAGAAGAGGGGGGCAGAGGGAGCGCTGAGAGGGTAGGAGAGGGGGGCAGAGGGAATGGTGAGAGGGTAGGAGAGGGGGGCAGAGGGAGCGCTGAGTGGTTAGGGGAGGTGCGCAAAGGGTGGGAATTAGACAGACGGATAAGAGAAGACGCGCATGTTATGAACATCGTCGTCGTCCCAATAACCGTTTAAGTGAGTGGGGACGGGCGAGACGCGTCGCTATGCGATGGGCAATGGAACCTTGGTCGAGACCAAACGACGGAGTGGCAGTCACAGGAGACAAACACACCTGGTAGGACAGTATCCACCTCGGAGATGGAGCGATGCCGTCGGCTTGCCTTGCAGGTCGCTGGGTGGATGGTCGCATTCGCGAGACCGTGAGAGGTGGCGATGACGTGCTGGAGGGGTCACCCAGCAGTGGATAGAGCACGGCCACGTCGCGTTCCGCGCGCTAGCCCCGCTGGAATGCAGCGTGCGTGGTCGTCCCAATTGAGCCGCGTGTGTCTGTCACTGTGTATGCGTGTCACTGTGTGCGTGTCACTGTGTGCGTGTCACTGTGTGTGTTTGGAGAGCGGTAGTGTAGTGGTTAGCGCTACGCTGCGCTACGAACCTGGCGACCCGGGTTCGATTCCCGCTCACGGCCTAAACCGGTGATGATTATCAGAACTGGTTCCGGCTTTCCCCTAGGTCGACTCAGCCTCAAATGAGTACCTGGTGCGTTGTGTGTAAACATCGCCACTTGGGAGACAAAGGCGGCCGGACGTGGTTCCTGGCCATCCACCCCTCGTGTGCCGTGTCGGCCTTCATAGGTGCTCGCTAACAGCACTTGCCCCAACAGTCTGTTACAGGCTCCACTGGGGGATCTTTGTCTTTGTAGTGTTGTATTTGTTAAATTTCGATTTAAAGCTTTCGTGACTGCAGAGATTCATCTTCTTGGTTCTTTCGGTAAAGTTACGTAGAATGGAAATAATAAAATAATAAAAATAAAACAATAAAATAATTCTCACGACGTTTCGGCCTCAACGCAAGCAGCCGTCCTCAGGTGAAGAACAGGTCTGTCAGAAAGACAGCGTCTGAATGAAATACCACCAGGCTTGGCAGCGTACATTTAAGCTGGGTTGGAGGGGGAAGAGCGCCTTGACAAAGGAATTTGCATATCAAGAGGAATTTAGCATATTTATGGGAAATGCAGGTATGTGATTAGTACTACTTATGCCCGTGCATTATGCAGGATTAGCAGCATCCTGTGTGTATTGTTGTGTGTGTGTGTATTATTGTGTGTGTGTGTGTTATTGTGTGTTTGCGTCTGCTCCTGTGTGTATTATTGTGTGTGTGTGTATTATTGTGTGTGTGTTATTATGTGAGTGAGTGTGTTATTGTGTGTGTGTTAAGGACCTTCATGATGGTGAGCGGGCCCGGGTAAAACTACGTGGCCGGGAGTCGGAGCCTTTCCCTGTACACCTTGGGGTGCGACAGGGATGTCCTCTGGCTCCCACATTATTTAACATCTATTTTGACCGCGTAGTTCGTGAAGCCTTCAATAGCTGTACCGGGGGAATTTCCATTTGGTACAGATATAATGGGAGGCTGATCGATGCCCGGGTGCGATCAAGGGATGGCTCCCTATTGGTCAACCACGTTATGTATGCCGATGATTTGGTAATAGCTGCTCACTCAGAAGAGGAGTTGGAGACGCTGCTGCTGAGACTGGAGCGTGCCACTAAGAGGTGGGGCCTTACCATCAGCCCCACCAAAACTAAGCACCTGCCTGGGTATTTTGTACCATCGGACACTCCACCCCCACAACTCCCAATTGGTGATGGGGCAGTTGTGGAGAGAGTGGAGAGTTTCCCATACCTGGGCAGTGTGCTTATGACCGGCTCCAGTTTATCAGCAGAGGTCTCACTCCGAATCAGTCGAGCGGCAATATCTTTTCATCGGTTGCGTAACGCTGTGTGGAAGCTACCTGGTCTATCGCTCCGCACGAAGCTTCAGGTCTTCTCGGCCACGGTCATTCCCTCCCTTCTCTACGCTTGCGAAACGTGGACCCCCCTAGTGGAGCATCTTCGCCGGTTGGAAACATTTAGGCTGGCCTGCCTACGATCCATCCTGGGTTTAACCAGGCTGGATTGTGTGAGGAGCTCACAAATCCTTGAAAGATCTGGGCAAAGTCCCATCAGTGAGCTCCTCCGGCAGGCAAGGCTGCGTTGGCTGGGTCATGTAGCCCGCATGCCCAGCCACCGCATGCCTAAACAGCTTTTGTTCAGCCGGATCGAGGGGGCTAAACGGGCGCGGCACGGGCTAGAGAAGAGATGGAGTGATGTGGTACAGGAGGACGTGGAGCTGAGTGGACTTGCCGATGACTGGTACCAGCGGTGTCAAGATCGGCCTCAGTGGAGGAGGCTCGTGAAGGACGCTACTGGGCAGTTGGAGGCAATCGCCCTCCAACAACAACGGAGGGCGGAGGAGCGACGCTCACAACAACGAGCGGAGCGCCGGGTGGCTAAAGCACAGCAAGTTGGTACAGTAGGAGGCACAGGTGGTGCATCAGCCAGTCATCTCGGTCATCTCGGTCAGTCGACCCGTGGCACCTGGGTCTGCCCCGTGACCTCCTGCCAACGGGCATTCGACACTTCACGTGGCCTCAAGGTGCACTTGGCCTGGCACAAGCATCGTGGTGACGTCACCGCCACTTAGTGGCGAATGGCGGTTGTTCTTGTTGTTGTGTTATTGTGTGTATGCGTCTGCTCCTGTGTGTTATTGTGTGTGTATTATTGTGTGTGTGTGTTATTGTGTGTGTGTGTTATTGTGTGTGTGTCTGTGAGTGAGTGTGCGCGTATTTGTGGCCCAATGTGTGCGAAGTGAAGACCAAAAATAGCGCATCGCTCTCCCGGTGCACCGGGAGCGGCGCGGACACTGAGCGAGCCGCCTTTAATTAGGAGTGACGAGACCCCTTCGCCCCTCGACCCTTTATAAGGGAACGAGCGGCAGCTGGAAGCAACACAGAAGCAGCAGCAGCAGCGGCAGCATCAGCGGACGCGCAAGAGGAACTTCGATCGAGAACGATAAACGCGACCGGGCAGCACTCCGATCGCTGTGAACGAATCACGCGTCTCTCTCTCCTCTCTTCGTCTCACCCCGCGTTTGCGAGAAGACTCGACGAAATCGGCTGCGGATCCACGAACGCCTGCAGATTTTGCCGGATCTCCTCGCGAGTTATTTTTAGACGAGCAGATAAGGGAGGCGGCGAGGAGTGGCCGAGCTGTTGGCCCACCTCTTCTCCCCCTGCGCCTTTTGCGCACTTCGCGTGGCGCTCAGCTCTCGGCAGACGCCAGAGGCCTCTTCCCGCAAGAAGTTTTTAAACAAGACAGACGTTTAACCCTCGACCCACCAAACAAGTCGTCGTGTTACAGCTTTGTTACCAAAGGCAGGCGAGGGTGTAATCGGCATCATCAGCAGCAGTAGAAGAAGAACCGCGCTCTCGAGATGGATCTAGAACCGCACTATGTTGCGCATTCGCGCGGAGATCGCATGAACGGCTCCCCCGAGGAGGAGCTCCGCGGCCAGGAGGTGCAGGCAGAGGACGAGATCCCGGCTGGCGAGAAGGAGCTTGCCGAGGACGCGCCATGGAAGAAGATTCAGCAGAACACGTTCACCCGCTGGTGCAACGAGCACCTCAAGTGCGCCAACAAGACGGTGACCGACCTGCAGAAGGATCTGGCGGACGGCCTCAGGCTCATCTCGCTGCTGGAGGTGCTGAGTCAGAAGAGGATGTACCGCAAGTACCACTCGAGGCCAAACTTCAGACAAATGAAGCTCGAGAACGTGTCCGTGGCCCTGGAGTTTCTGGAGCGGGAGCACATCAAGCTGGTGTCCATAGGTGAGTGGCTCGGGAGGCAGCTGGACACAGCGCTGGACACGCGGGAGGCAAGACCGAATTCACTCAGGGGCTTCGGGTGGTGCAGCCTGGGGCCTCTTTAGAGTTTGAAGGACCCCATGAAATGTAGATACGGCCACTGCAATACACGCTGTATGGGTAATGTGTGTGATTAAATGCCACACGTTCACGTGGCGGGTTCATCCATACATAGGACAACCGCTGTTGACTTTCTTATTTTATCCCCCCTGGAAGGATGATGGGGGGTGGGGGGCGGAGTCATCCTCTGGCGAGCCGCTCGCGTTTCGGCCGAGCTGCGGAGCAGGTTAACGGCAGCGATGCTTGAGCCACGCGGAGTGTCGCTACCAGCGGCGTGCCCAATTGAACATGACCGTAGCTTATTTCGCGTTTACTTAGGAAGTGCTTTAAAAACGTATTTTATATTTTGTCTGTTGTCCTTCCCCCCCTACCTCCGATTATCACGGTTGGCTATGTACGGTGCGAAAGAAGTTCAACATACATACAGTACATACATTCGTGCACCACGTTTAAACGCCAGCACTCACATGGCTGTGATGAGTAGGAGCGGGGTGACTGGCATCACTCGGGGGCACGGGCGGTGGTGAAACTATTCAAGCAAGGGATTGGACATGCAAAGTGCCCCCCAAATATATAACAGTTTGCCCCCCCCCCTCCCCCACCCGCCTGTAAATTAATCCCGCCCTGGGTCCCTCCAGGGCTTAAACTCAATATGATCCAGCTCGCTGGTAGTGGACTGGAGCAGGTGGCTCGCGTAGCTCGAGACTACAAGTCATCGCGAGACCGATACTGGATGTTGAGCGCAGGCAAGACCGGATTCAGGCGTGGGGGCTTTAGGGGCTGCAGCCCAGGGGCCTCCGCCAGCTGGAAGGCCTCCAGAGATTCAGTAAAAAGATATTTCATTTGTAAATGCTGACTTTTATGTTGTTAGCCTTGTAAAAAATTATTATATTTTTCTTTAACTTTTTTTTCCTTTTGAAAATATTACTGGGGGCCTCACAGTACCTGTAGCCTAGGCGGCCTACACATTTTTAAACCGGCCCTGAGCGCAGGCTGAGACGAAACATTTTTATCTGGTCGCTGATCTAGACGGGCCAGGCTTGAAGTTAAGCGGACAGAGATTGTTTGCGAGAGGATTTCCACGAGTTCTGTGAGCTGTGGGCCCAGTCGCGATGCTAGCTCAGGTCCGGGGCAGGGGTCGCTGTGAGACTGCAGTAGGTGGCACGTGACTAGTAGTGACCACAGCCATAGTCGTAAGGTCTATTGGATGTGGTGTGCCGGGTGCGGAACTCTCTTTCCGGGTCGCCAAACCTTCTTGATGATTCTAATCCTTCGTGTGTGTGCATATATACACAACAGTATATATATGCACTTCCTCCGTACATCCGATTACCACGGTTGGCTACGTACGGTGCGAAAGAAGTTCAACATACATACATACAAGAAGCAAAGATCCCACATGCAGTGTGTAGACTGCAGGGATATATTTGGAGTTTGCGTGTCTCTCTCCCCATGGTCGCGTGGATATCTCTCCGGGTCCTCTGGGTTTTCCCTCCACATTTAAAAACATGCTGCTATCAACTTCCACGTGATGGTAAACCACTTTATTGAGCTATAATTCGTGGCCAGATCGCTTCTAAAAAAGAGCTACAATATCTCGCTCAGTGGGCCTTACCTGGTAAATTTAATTTAAAAAACTAATTGAGTTTAGTTTATTAAGGCCGGAAATGGTAGTCGTTTATTTTTGTAAGAAGCGACATCCCGGCCCGACATTCTACGAAACTATTCACCACCACCATCATCAGCAGCCATGATCTATCAACTGCTGGATGAATTAACTCTCCAAGCCGTCGGCCTTTTCTCGCGGTCCTGCGATGCGACAATCCATGCGGCTCGTGCGCTCGAGGCGACTTCACCACCGCTCCAACATGAGTGGTCGTCATAATGACGATGCCGGTAATTTATCCAAGAAAGCTTCAATGGCCAAAATATGTTTTTTGTAAGAATGCTTTGCCTCGTGTGGGGAGGAGGCTGGGGGTCACGACAGAAACCCCACGCGTACGTTGGGATAACGTTAAAAACTCCGCACAGACGGGTTCATATACCCACGTCACGTCCTACCATCTGCTGGCATCCTGGCAGCCCGGCGAGGTTTTGTGAAATTCACAAATCTCTGCTCTATCCACTCACTCCTGCTGCCAAAGCGCCACATCGCGCGCGTGGTTGGGTCATCTTCTGTTGGCCGGCCTCGACCATGGCTCAAGCCCCATCCATACTGTCCAATCTGGAGCTTTCTCCTTTATGTCACTGGACCTCCCCATCCCCCATCCTTCCTTCAAGTCGTCAAGCAGCATATTTGTTTTAATTGCTCTTGGCCTCCTTCCCAGCATCCCGAACACTCACAGGACTCCCTTCATCGAGCTCCCGCTCCTATCTCTGAGCATGTGCCCAGTCCACGTCTCTTGCCTTTTTATTACACGCTTTCTATGAACTCACTCTGTTGTTGTATCCTCAAATCTTGTAACTCAATTTTAACCCACTTCCCAATGTGGTATCGACTACAAACTTGGTATACTTATGTCATACTGATGACAATACCATATTATATAAAAAAAACAAAAATGTTTAAACAATTTTTGTTACACGCTTTTTGTTAACTCACTGTCTGTTGTTGTTTTATCCTCAAATCTTGTAACTCAATTTTAACCCACTTCCCAATGTGGCATCGACTGCAAACTTGTTATACTTGTGTCATACTGATAACAATACTATATTCTCTAAAAAAAATGTTTAAACAATCTTTGTATATGTTATGTTTCGGCTTGGGTCTAATAGTCCACGCTCAACTGACGTTGGCTGTAAACCACCACGGTCCCTGACGTTATGACAAGATTGGGGGCCACTTCCTGGAGTCGTGCAGTTCTTCCATTACTAGTACGGTACATTTCATTAAAGCGTGTTTAAAAAAAGTAGTTTTAAATATTACTTGTTCTGGATCATCATCATCGTGACACGAAGCATCATAGCACACAGCAACATCAAAATCATCACACACAGCAACATCAAACACAGGCACGGCATAATCATCAGCTCTATCACACACAGCAACATTTCTCTCTGGAACATTCTTCGTGAAGCTCAGTCCTCTGAGCACGTTCCCAGCCTCCATATATCGCCTCTTTTGGATCGTTCTAATGGGTCTTCTCGCTTCCTTATCCTGGTCTAGAAGGTCCTCTTGTCTCGTTCTCGCCACCTCCGACCAATCATCTCCATTCGACGCCGCCACCCACAACCTCCAACCCCACGCAGTCTTATCGCGTCTTTCTTTCTCAGAGTCGAAGTTTATGCCGCCATACGATCGCTGCACTCCGTGCTCGGCAAGACACACACACACGTGACTCGTGGTGCACGAGCACAACAACAACGACTACTCAGCACGTCCGCCAACAATGCCGCCTCTAGAAGAAGACAGTCACTGCTTTCCTCCTGGGGCAGTGTTGGTTTAGCCTCGAAATGTACAGAAGGACCCTTTCCCGAAACGTCGCCTACTATATGTTTGTCCTCTTGTGGCCACGACGCGATCGACTCCACACGAGGGTCGCCTCCTCGAGTCGCTTCAACCCCGCGTGCCAACCACGTGCGCGAAGTTCCTTCACCGATCACTTAGACGGCAGAGGCCACGTGCGCCAATGATGGTAATGATGATGTTAATACTGACGACGATGATGATGATGAACCAGTTACTGAGCCATTGCCAGACCGCTTCCTCTGGGAATGGTGGTCGTGTGTGTGAAAGGCGGCGTGAGATGATGAGCGACAGTGGGGCTGGGAGGAGAGGGCAGAGGGGGTAGCTGACTTCGAGATTGGGGTGAGTCTCGGCAGGAATGTGTGTGCGTGTCTGTCTGTCTGTCTTTGTGTGGGCGCGAACCTGGCGGCCCAGGTTCGATTCCAGCTCACAGCCAACACCAGTGACGATTATTTGAACCGGTCCTGGGCCTCCCCTAGGTCGACTCAGCCTCAAACGAGTACCTCGTGCGGTATGTAAACATCGCCACGAGGGAGTCAAAGGCGGCCGGGCGTGGTTTTGGCCACCCACCCCATCGTGAGCTGTGCCGGCTTTCATAGGTGCTCGCTAACAGCATTTGTCCCAACAGTCTGTTACAGGCTATACGGGGCATCTTTGTATTTTTTGTTCTTGTGTCTGTGCGTGACAGCTGAGTGGCCCCCACCCCTCCACATGCATCTCAGCCCCCGACAGACACGCGCGCGCGCGCGGGATAACAGCTGATAAAATGACTGGGCGCTGGATTGCGGGTGCGTGCGTGTGTGAGAATGCGCACGTGTTTTGCGCGCTGGGTGTGCGCGTGTGTGTTGGACCAGAGCCACGATGGTCCGAATAGGTGCTTGCTAACATCGAAGCAGTAAACATAGCCCAACGTTCCGCCAACCATATACCAACGTTGGCCCAACGTTGCATATTTATTGAGACTCACCCCAACAGTATGTGAAGGCTACGAAGGGAGTTTGACGGGTGTGCGAGAGGTCTTTGCGAGCGAAGGTGTGTGTTTATGAGGTGTATGTGAGATAGTGCAACGGTTAGAGGTCTGCCCTACGAATATGGTCACCCGAGTTCGATTCCCGCTCACGGCCAACACCAGTGACGATTATCTGAATCAGGCCTGGGCCTCCCCTAGTACTGGTACGATGTGTGAACATCGCACCAAACATCGCAACTGGGGAGACAAAGGCGACCGGGCGTGGTGCTGGCTACCCACCCCCTCGTGTGCCGTTCCGGCCTTCATAGGTGCTTGCCCCAACAGTCTGTTAAAGCTATATGGGGGATATTTGTCCGTGTGTGTGGACCAATCTCCAACACAGTCATGCCCACACCACTCATATAATTATCATCACCATTAATACAAGTATGTGTCCTCTTCTCTGAGGAAGGGCCATTGCCTGAAACGTGGACCGTTTGCACCACTCACTGATGTGTGAGGCAGTGCTAATGGGGAGCGTGGCGAGTTTTGGGTATTTTATATAATTTTATTTAATTATTTATCCAGGGGAGCCACGCTACTGAGTCGTGGGACTATTTTTCAGGAGAGTCCCTTCCGCATTAGATTTGTATCTGTAAGATGTTTTCAGCTGATTAATTATAAGTCGTGTATATTATTATTGTACACGTGTGGAGGAAGCCGGAACACCCGGAGAAACCCCACGCCCTGTGCGAGGGGGCAACGCTCCATCCCCGTACAGACGGAAACAGATGGCGATTCGCCCACTTGCTGGACCGCCTTCTCGTGGCGAGCCAGGACATAGCCCCTCCTCCACGCGCACAGGTTGGGAGTTTCACAATAAAATCAGTGTGGTGAACCACCAACCCTCACTGCTGCCTCCACAGTGCTGGATGATCACAGCCAAGCCACGTGCAGCAGCGGCGGAGTCACCGCCGCCGGTTCATCTGCTGTTGTACCACGTGATCGGCAACACGTGCCGGCGTGCCGCGTAATTAATTCATCAACACCCACGTGACTTAGCAGGAGGTTCACGATTCATCTATCAGTTACCGTCCAGCGTCACGCGTGATACTTCAATGTATTTTCGTCTTACCCGATCTGATTAGTCAAGTAATCGAACCTATAATCGGTAGAGTGATCGATTACATTAGTGCCCAGTAAACACGCAACAGTGGGCCAACGTTGGCTCAACGTTGCGTGTTTACAGGATAATCGGATAACCGAGCTCGACTGACGTTTTACCGTGGATAATCGCAAGAGAACGACAGACAGGCCGTCGCTTAACGCGTGTACATTTGATGGCGACTCTTAAAGTCTCCATACAGCCTCGAAAAGCAGTCTGGGTAGTTACATTATGACAGTAAGACAACTGCGTTTCCTATTGCTGTGGGGAAGCAGCGTTGGGCAATTGAGTTCCTGGTGGCAGATAATATCAAAGCAACTGATATTTATAGGAAGTTTCATTCTTCTCTCGCGCAAGACTGCACCAATGTGTCCAGGAGCTCGATGCCAATGTCGAGGTCTGCTGGCCACGACGAGAGGGCTTCATTAGAGAGTTTCGTTTTGTTGTTTCTCCGTTTTTGGAGGAGCGCAGACCACAGCGATTTCTTTTACGGTCCATAGTTTTGGTTGCATGGGCACAATCGCACGACTGCGGCTTGTCTTCGTGTATATCTCTGTGAGTCTCTATCACGACTTATATTGTGCATCGATCTGTCGATATTCTCTTGCGGTTGGTGGTACATATAGGACGTTATAACTGCACAGTTCTCTTTTGACCCTGGCTCTCGTGGTTTAAATCGGCACAGCTTTGAAAAATTCCACTGCGAATTACTCAATTGAGACCACACACAGCAGCAGCAATTATCACTGACTCCCAATACGAAAACCTCACAGGATCCTCCTGCAAGAGTAATGTAACTCGATGAGCATTCCCTGGATAACACGTGGCATAATATATTAATATGATTAATGTGAGTGTTTGAGTGGTGCGACATGGTTTATTTATGCGCTGTGGCTCGGTAAGACTTGGTGAGGATGTCCTGAACGGGCTGTGGCTCGGTAAGACGTGTTGAGGATGTCCTGAACGGGCTGTGGCTATTCCCTCGACCCTTCTGCACTTCCTTGCATTCGGACGTCGCACGCCAATGGGACACATATGGACGCGCAGCCGGGGGAAATAGCTCTTTCCTATTTGTTTGTAAAACGAATGACAGAAAAAAACAATGTTAATAGACTAATATAGCTTAAACAGAATGCGCATAGACTAACTTGGGGATAACGGAATGCCCATAGACTAACTTGGGGATAACGGAATGCCCATAGACTAACTTGTGGATAACGGAATGTTAACTATACAGTGTAGGTATTGCCTTTTCCCTTGTTATTAACTCGACTTCGCAATTTCCCAGCTCTAAAATCAGAGCAGGTTGACCTTGAAGGACCCTTTGACATCAATATGGTGCACCTCACGTCGCACGTCCCACTTGCTGGAGACTCGGGTAATGGGCCGATGTGAGGTCGGATTTGTGGTCGTCTACAGAAGAGGGCAGTTGCACCATGCAAAATACTGCACTGGGTGTGGGCGGTTAATTGGTTTGGGTGGATACGTGACGGTCGGATACACGGCACACTGAGCTGTGAATAGGACCGTCGGCCATTGAATAGAGCGTTCGCAATGCCGGTGCAGGAGGCTCCGTCTCCAGTCAAGCAGAGATTTCACAACTCATTGGTCGTGAGGGATCGGTTCCCACTGATGTGTCGGCCGTGGCTGCGAGTCGAACTCGAGTCGCCGGTTCCGTCGAGGAGCGGCGCGCCAAACCGCGGCGCTGCCGCTCTGCCCGTACGATAGACGAACGTCGTCGTCGACGTGACGGGAGGCCCTCCGAGTCCTGCTGCGGCCTCAGTAACTCAATCTCCCTCCTATTCCCCCGTCTCCGCCTCCCCACAACCCCCGAATACCCCGTGAGGTCATGCCAGCCACGGCCAATACCAATTATAGCAAAGGATTTCTTAATTACTTGTATAAATATATATATAAAACGGTCCCTTGTCATTTGTGCGGCCGAGATTCCGTGCCAGGTTTTGCCTTCCTAATATGGCCACGTGACTTAACCTCGTCTTGGCCCAGCTGTCACCACGACCCGCCACCTCCTTCCCACACCCCCCCTCCCGCACCCAACTTCTCTCCCCGTGCAGGGCTGGGTGTCGGGAGAGCCTAGGGTCCCACATGCTCGGACTGTTCATAATAATCGTTTGGGGAGAGGTGGGCGACTGTCTTGGGGGTGGGGGGGTCACTGAGACGCCGAGCCGGCGCCGTTGAGACCGTGGGTTCAAATCCGCCCAACCACAGCGATGACACCGGGTTCTCAAGTGTAGGGAGTTGATGGTCTCAGCCCTGTGTCACTCGTGACGTGTACAGATATCCATAGACTCGTATAAAGACCCACACACTCACATAGACCGAGTGGATAGCGCAGTGCGCTAACTGCTACACTACCACTCCCCACACACCTCCATCACCCACCCTCCCTGACGTCTATACATTCAGGCAGACAGCGTTCTGATGTTTCGAAATGTATTCCTGAAATAGATGGGAGGATTAATATGATGGTGATGTTATTAATGATGGTTGTATTATTTATGATGATGTTAATTATCATTGTCATCATTAACGATGGTGATGGTTGCGTTGTGGGCTATATTATTGATGATGGTGAATACACTGGTCAACACACTTTTTCTGGCATAAGGTATTCCAACGGTTTCAATGTAATTTTGGGGTGCTGATTCCAAATCTGGCATCAGTTTTTGTCTATCACATCAGGTTTTTGAGATATCAAATATTGCATTTTCAATAAAGACTGCAGAATAAAAATATTAAATAAATGTGGATATCTACATAAAATTATATTATAAACACACTATCCTAAAAATACAGCACCATATTTTAACACTAAAGCAGTCACTGACTCGCAACAACTTGCAATCATAAGTGACAGAGTTAATTTCGGGTAAAATCAATGAAAATGGGTATGCCGATAGCATAAAAATGAGATGTGATAGAACAAGTCTGAGATCAGATTTGGAATCAGCACCCTGAAATTAGTCTAAAACAGCTGCAAAATTCTAGGCCAGAAAAAAAAGTTTTTTTGTTGTTGAACAGTATAATTGATCGTGGTAATTATAATAACCAATTAGTACATTAGTATCATACTTGACGATATTATATTAGTGATATTGATGACTGATAATGAATGTGCACGTGATGCGTGATGAATAGATGGTGAAGTGTAAATGACAGCGCCATCATCATCATCAGATATATCATGATATCAACATTCACAAGAGCAGTGATCATACCACGGGCCATAATTTATCCTTGTAATACACAAGCAGTATACGCGTGCGCTCGCGCTTAAAGTATATGTTGAACTTCATTCGCACTGTTCGCCGAACTAAAGCCTCATCTCCCTTGGGTCCCCCTCTTCCCTCTGGTGCCCCCCCACAGACAGCAAAGCCATCGTGGATGGGAACCTGAAGCTGATCCTGGGCCTTGTTTGGACACTGATCCTGCACTACTCCATCTCCATGCCCATGTGGGATGACGAGGACGAGGAGGAGATGAAGAAGCAGACGCCAAAGCAGCGCCTGCTGGGCTGGATCCAGAACAAGGTCCCGCAAATTCCCATCACCAACTTCCATCGCGACTGGCAAGACGGCAAGGCCCTGGGGGCACTGGTGGACAACTGCGCTCCCGGTGAGTGCCGCACCACCATCAAAACCACCACAACTACCATCGCAACCACCAACCATAGTGCCGCAGTAGTGATGATAGTTGCGTGGAGAACGGTGGCGTGCAGTGGTTAGCACAGTGCGCTATGAACCTGGCGGCCCTAGTTCTATTCCAGCTCATGACCAAAAACAGTG
This sequence comes from Lethenteron camtschaticum, assembly GCA_018977245.1. Classification (NCBI taxonomy): domain Eukaryota; kingdom Metazoa; phylum Chordata; class Hyperoartia; order Petromyzontiformes; family Petromyzontidae; genus Lethenteron; species Lethenteron camtschaticum. Next base: position 83,806 of record WFAB01001744.1, read on the forward strand.
GCAAAATTATATGATCACGGTCCTCCCCGACTCAGCTTAAAACTGAGTACCTGGTCTGATGTGCAAACATCACCACGGAGGAGTTTGTCCTTCCCCACACCTCCGATTAGCAAGGTTGGCTACGTACGGTGCAAAAGAAGTTCAGCATACATACAGCCAAGCGGGATGTTGGCCTTAACGGTCTACGGTCTTTATAGGTGCCACTCGCTGACAGAATTTACACCAACAGTCTGTTGAGGCTACACGGGGGATCTTTGTCTTTGTGTGTGATCTCGGGTGTGAAGGCCTGTGCCCCGACTGGCAGTCCTGGGACCCCAACAAGCCAGTGGACAATGCTCGGGAGGCCATGCAGCAGGCGGATGACTGGCTCGGCGTCCCACAGGTGAGCTCACCTGGCGACCAAACTAATTTTTTTTTATTTTACCAGGTAAGGCCCACTGAGCTATACAGCTCTTTTTCAGAAGCGACCTGGTCAAAAATCACAGCTCAACGAACTGGCTATTCACGTGGAAATGTATAGCAGCCAAATACTTTAAAACGCACGTTGATTCTAAATGTGGAGGGGAAACCCAGAGAACCCGGAGAGCAATCCACGCAACCAGGGGAGAACATGCAAACTTCAAATTTACAGGGTACGGGTTGGTATCGAACCGACGATCTCCTATACATCAGGCGAGGTAGTTAACATCTCGCAACTGTGGTAGCCGCTGGACTGCTCGCTCGATATGCGCAGACCCAGCAGCGCTGAGCCACTCTTGTTTTCTGTAACAGGCGAGTCAGTGAGTCGGTCAGTTAGTCAATCAGTCGGTGAGTCAGTGAGTGAGTGGGTCAATTTGTTAGTCAGTGAGTCAGTAAGTCAGTCAGTTTGTCAGCCAGTCGGTCAGTGGATCAGTCAATGAGTCAGTCTAACCATCCAATGTGTTTTTGGGTGGCGAAATAGCCCAGCTTGTTGCAGAGGTTTGTGGCTCCAATCTAGTAGGCCTCCCTGGTTTTTAATGCTGTGTTCACTATAAAATTCGCGCCATCGTCATTCGAAACGAGTAGGCCGGTGTGTGGCGGCGTCGCGATCCATATTATTTGGCATATTTTAAAATTACGTTAAAATCACTAAATTTGGATCACACGAAGCAGCAGCAATTCTCGCCACTCGATTACAAAAACTTGGCAGCACCCTCCTGAAAAACAGTAATGGGACTCAGTGAAACACACACGCAAGCACATACTAATAATAATTGCCTGTAGCACCATAAATGCTTGGGTGACCTCCACATGCCCTTCACCTCGATCTGCCCCCCACCCAGGTAATCGCCCCGGAGGAGATCGTCGACCCCAATGTGGACGAGCACTCGGTGATGACCTACCTGTCGCAGTTCCCCAAGGCCAAGCTGAAGCCGGGGACCCCCCTCCGGCCCAAGATCGACCCCAACAGCGTGAAGGCCTTCGGGCCAGGTGTGCTGCTGCTACACACACTCACCGCACCGCGTCGTGACGATGCTGCAGATGACTGAGTAACGAGTATAGTGGTAATGGTGATAGAGAAGATGACACTGATGAAAGTGGTCATTGATGATGCTGATGAGAATGACAATAATGATGGTTGTGATGATGATGGTAATGATGATCGTAATGGTGATGATTCATCGGGATAAGTAATGGTTATGATGATGGTGATGACAAAGTGGCAACGATAATGAGTGATTTGACAATAATAATGACGATTACGGTGGCAATGGTGAATATTTCAATGATGCGGTGACGATAGTGGTAATGGAACGATGATATCGGTTAGTGATGCTGGCAATGATGACGATGGTGACGATACTGATAGCAATGACGAGGACATCGGCAATGATGATGTGGACGAAAAGAAGATGATGGCGATGACATCGGGCGAAGGCGCGGATAACGACGGCAGTGACAATGTGACCGGCGGGCAGGTATCGAGCGCTCGGTAACGAGGTGACGCGCCCCGCGAAGTTCACCGTGGAGACGCTCAACGCAGGTGTGGGCGAGGTGCTGGTGTACGTGGAGGACCCCGAGGGCACACCGAGGAGGTGAGGGCCGCACTCACTCCTACAGCCTCCCATGCCCCCCCCCCCCCACAGCCCCCCGCGCCACCAGACTGACGATGACAAGTCGTGTTGTCACGTGATGTGTCTTTCTCCGTCGCACTGCCTTCCACTGTGGAATTCCCTCCCGTCGTCTGAGCAATAACATCGCCTTGCTCAGTTCAAGGATCGCGTTGCACACTCTTCTCGTCTGTTACGCGTTTGCTAATGGTGCTGTGTGTTGCTGTCCGCTTGATGTTTTCGGCCTTTGAGCCCTGTGCTCAACAAACCGTGTCTGAAGACAAATATAAGCAAAAAGGGCATCGTTAATATTTCTACAACGCCCGTAGTGCGCCCGCCCAGAGCAGATGCCTCACGGCTAGTGCGGTGCAGAATCCCATATAAATTACGGTGAATTAAGGGTTTCGCCGTTTGTAGCGAGCCGGGGTTATCAAGTCATTCACTCTCAGTGGCCATGCAAATACATTGGGCGGCTTAACGTTTCGCCACCTGAACCGATACATATTTTGTTCTCCGTCTCAATAGATTATAGAGGCCGCACGAGAGTCGAGGGTGAGGTTGTGTGGCCAGGAGAGAGAGAGAGAGAGAACTCAAGAGACGTGGATAGGGAGTCTTGCTTTGGAAGAGCGAAACCTTGGGGCACTCGTCTGCTGCCAGTAGGGGCAATGCTTGCTGCTGTTCGTCTTGCAAAGTGGAGGGGAGCGGCGGTGTAGCGGTGAGCTGGCGTCCCGAGTTCGATTCCCCTCACGACCAACATCAGTGAAAGCGATTGTCGGAACCGGTCCTGGGTCTTCCCTAGATCGACTCAGCCTCAAACGAGTAACCTGCTGCAGTGTGTAACATCGCCACTGGTGAGACAAAGACGGTCGGCCGTGGTGCTGGCCACTCACCGCCCCCCCCCTCGTGTACCGTGCCGACCTTCATAGGTGTTGCTCGCCGACATCCCTTGCCCCCCAAACGGCCTCAAGGCCACACGGGGAGGGGGCGGGCATCTTCGTGTTGGTCCGGACCCTGACGCCGGCGACTCGCGGTTGGCCCTCACGGGATCTTAACGCCCGTCGTGAGTGGCGGCGCAATACGGCGCGCCTGGCATTTGCAATGTTATAATCGTAAACTTCGTAAAACACGCCGCGGTCGGTGCTCTGCGTGTAATACCCTGGGCGCCGGGCCTGTTCGTCTGTAACTCTGGCCCAGGGGGTTTCGGTGGCCGCTGGGGTCACGGTCGTCAGTGTCCCCACCCCCACCTCACTTTGCCGTCTGTTTGCGCGTCCGCTAGGCCAAGGTGACGCCCAACAACGACAAGAGGCGCACCTTCTCCGTCGTGTACCACCCAAGGTGGCCGGCCTGCACAAGGTGAGAGTCCCCCCAAAGGGGGCCCCGTCGCGGGCGACCCATTTACAGATGGCCCACGAGGGCCCTTCGCGGAGGATCCAATTACCGACGGCCTCGAAACATAAAAATAACCGGAACTACTTTTCCCTCTAAACTCTCTCTATTTGACTGTACACTAACTCGCATCTCCCCCTCTGCTAAGACACAGGCCCGTCGGCTATGACATTATCATGTTGAAAATGGGGGGGGGGGGGTATCTATAAATGGATCACCCTGTAATACCGCCTTTATAAGGGAACGCTTTGTGTGATACGCGACGTTCGGGCAAAATGGTCCTGTCGTAGCATACGAATAAGGCCGTTGTCCAAAATATCACCTGTTTTATTTTTTCCTCTTAAGGCCACGCTGTGGTTATTGACACGGAACATGTTGAATTTAGTTTGGGTTTGTGATTTTCTCTCTACAGTACACTGCTGTATAAGTACTGTATAGTCACTGCAACCAGGTTACAAGCACACGCTGGTTCACTCGGCCATCATCCTCTGAGTCAATTAAAACGAGCACCGGTGTGTGGGATAAGTCAAATGTAGTTGTCGTCTGGATAGACTCAATCCCCAGCCACAGGGAATGTGGAATTATCACCAGCACTCAGGGCTTGTAAACTGGAGGTGAGCACCAGTTGCCCTGAATGTTCACTCGAGTCGGACGTCGCTTTGACGTTGACCGTTGCGTGCAGCGTCATTGGCGATGGAGATCTCCCGTGGGACCCAGTACCACGGCCCAGGTCACGGCCACCACCAACCCTGGGGTCTTCCTGATTGGTCGATCTCCACGAATCCTGAAAGCTGATGGGTGGTGTGTGTTGCGCGTTTTCTAGGTGACTGTCTGTTCGCCGGACAGCAATCCCCGGCAGCGTGTTCCAGGTCGACGTGGCGACGGTCGCCGTGGGCGACGCCAGCAAGGTGACAGCACGGGGACCCGGCCTGGAGCCGAGCGGGAACGTGGCCACAAGCCCACCTACTTTGAGATCTAACCGGGTAAAACTACGGCGATGCCGAACACTATTCCGCCGCCTGTTTCACCAATACCACCGACCGGCCAACCTGCACCCGTTATCAACACGCTACCAACAACCATCACGAACACCGCCACCAAAAGCCACCTCCATCACCACTAATACCATCACCACTAATACCATGACCACAGACACCACCAGCACCATGCGAACATCACCAAACTCCAATACCACCACATCATCATACTGCCACCACCATCACAATCTGGCACGGCCCTTAAAAAACATTTGCTAGCAGCCCTGGCTTCATGGCTACACGAAAATGTTGTCTTTGCATGTGTGTGCGTCTGTGTGTGCATGTGCAAAACGACCTCCTACTTCCTTGCGGTGCCGGACGGCAACACTGTTGGACAGTGCTGTGGGGGAGGGCCAATGCCTCATTGGCCTCTCCCCTCATGGCGTATGTGACCACCACAGTGGGCTAAACGGGGCTCTGGACGGGTGCGAGGGGCTGATAACCCTCCACCCTCAATTTATTATCACGAAACTACGAATGAAACATAAATCTGTAACAAAAAAAGCTTGTGCCGGAGCCCCGGGTAAACAGGCGTCTATGACGTCTCTTCCCAAACCCCAATTGGCGGACCAGGAGATTGAAATTTTCACCCTCGGGGCTCCTTCAGAAACAACGAAAAGCCACTACGGATGGCCACGTAGAATGTTCGAACGCTCACTGCGGAGGAGAGGCTGCCACTCCTTTGTCAGGAGCTGGACCGGTACCGCCTGGATCTCTGTGGCATTCAGGAGGTCCGGTGGACCGGTTCTGGCTCCTGCCACCATGAGGGTGGACAGTCCTCTACTCGGGGCAGGAGACTGCCAAACAACAGGGTGTGGCTCTTCTTTTGAACAAAAGAATGAAGGGGGCGTGGGAGCGTGGCGGTGAGGTGTGGGAAGCTGTAAGCCCCAGGATACTTTGGGCTCGCCTTCCCATCAAACGGAGGCGAGGAGTGGTGGTCGTGGTTACTTATGCCCCCACCGAAGACGAACATCCGTGGAGGGATGCAGGCAAAGCCGATGAATCAGATGCCTTCTAAGACCTCCTGTCACAGGTACTGGCTAAAGTGGCCACTCGGGACAGAGTCATCTTGTTGGGTGACTTCAATGCCCGAGTTGGTCATGATGCTGGCAACTGGTCTAGAGTGATTGGAAGGCATGGGCCAGACCAGCTCAATAACAACGGTAGGAGGCTGCTAGATTTTTATGCAGCCCATGGGCTTGTAATTATCAACACGCTCTTCCGGCATCGGCGCATCCACACAACATCATGGATGCATGCCGGGTCCAAGCAAGAACATCTGCTGGACTACATAGTGACGGACCAGCGGATGTGAACCCATGTCCTTGACCAGGACCTACCGTGGAGCTGATCTGCCCTTTGACCATCGACTAGTCATCTGTAAGATGCGCCTGCCATTCTTCCACTCCGGTGGTGGGTGTACACCCAGGACCCCATTCCAACCTAAAGTGGCCTGGTCTCAGTTAGCTGATGAAAGTTGCAAGCGAGAATTTCATCATCGCTTGCAGCTGGGGTTGGCATCGTCCCCACTCCTCCTGATGTCGAAGGTAAATGGGCCAGGTTTAGGACTGTGACTCATGCAGCGGCAATGGCTGCTTTGGGTACGCGGTCCAGACCTCCCCAGAAACCCTGGCTGACAGAGGAGGTGTTCAGGTTAGTTGAGAAAAAGCAGCAGGCCCACTCTCATCGGCTACAGCATCCCACGTCAGAGAATGAGGAGGTTTACCGCAGCCTTCGCTCGGAGGTTCGGAGAGCCGTAAGGCGCTGCAAGGATGGGTGGTGGTCGCGGGTTGCTGAGGAGATGGAGTCTGCCTCAGTGGCCCACGATCACAGATATAATGGGAGGCTGATCGACGCGCCGGGTGCGATCAAGGGATGGCTCCCTATTGGTCAACCACGTTATGTATGCCGATGATTTGGTAATAGCTGCTCATTCAGAAGAGGAGTTGGAGACGCTGCTGAGACTGGAGCGTGCCACTAAGAGGTGGGGCCTTACCATCATCCCCACCAAAACTAAGCACCTGCCTGGGTATTTTGTACCATCGGACACTCCACCCCCACAACTCCCAATCGGTCATGGGGCAGTAGTGGAGAGAGTGGAGAGTTTTCCATACCTGGGCAGTGTGCTTATGACCGGCTCCAGTTTAACAGCAGAGGTCTCACTCCGAATCAGTCGAGCGGCAATATCTTTTCATCGGTTGCGTAACGCTGTGTGGAAGCTACCTGGTCTATCGCTCCGCACGAAGCTTCAGGTCTTCTCGGCCACGGTCATTCCCTCCCTTCTCTACGCTTGTGAAACGTGGACCCCCCTAATGGAGCATCTTCGCCGGTTGGAAACATTTAGGCTGGCCTGCCTACGGTCCATCCTGGGTTTAACCAGGCTGGATTGTGTGAGGAGCTCACAAATCCTTGAAAGATCTGGGCAAAGTCCCATCGGTGAGCTCCTCCAGCAGGCAAGGCTGCGTTGGCTGGGTCATGTAGCCCGCATGCCCAGCCACCGCATGCTAAACAGCTTTTGTTCGGCCGGATCGAGGGGGCTAAACGGGCGCGGCACTGGCTAGAGAAGAGATGGAGTGATGTGGTACAGGAGGACGTGGAGCTGAGTGGACTTGCCGATGACTGGTACCAGCGGTGTCTAGATCGGCCTCTGTGGAGGAGGCTCGTGAAGGACGCTACTGGGCAGTTGGAAGCAGTCGCCCTCCAACAACAACGGAGGGCGGAGGAGCGACGCTCACAACAACGAGCAGAGCGCCAGGTGGCTAAAGCACAGCAAGTTGGTTCAGTAGGGGGCACAGGTGGTGCATCAGCCAGTCATCTCGGTCAGTCGACCCGTGGCACCAGGGTCTGCCCCGTGACCTCCTGCCAGCGGGCGTTCGACACTTCACGTGGCCTCAAGGTGCACATGGCCTGGCACAAGCGTCGTGGTGACGTCACCGCCACTTAGTGGCGAATGGCGGTTGTTGTTATTGCACGCGCTAACAGTAGTGTAGCGGTTAGCGCACTGCGCTACGAACCTGGCAACCCGAGTTCGATTCCCACTCACGGCCAACGCCAGTGACCATTATTTGAAACGCTCCTAGGCCTCCCCTAGGTCAACTCAGCCTAAAATGAGTAACTGGTGTGATGTGTAAACATCTCCACTGGGGAGACAAAGGCGGCCGGGTGTGGTGTTGACCACCCACCCCTCGTGTGCCGTGCCGGCCTTCATAAGTGCTCGCTAATAGCACTTGCCCCAACAGTCTGTTAAGGCTATACGGGGGATCTTTGTATTTGTATGCACACATGCGTACATGTGTGAGCACGTGTGTGAGTGCACATTTGTGTCTATGTGTCTATGTGTGCGTGTGTGCGTGTGTGTGCATGTGTGTATGTGCGCGCCGTATGTGTGTGTGTGCATGTGTGTATGTGCGCGCCCATGTGTGTGTGTGTGCGCGTGTGTATGTGCGCGCCCGTGTGTGTATTGTAACATTCTTACCTGCCCCTACTGGACATCTGTCAAAAATAACTTCATAGCTCATTGGATTCCTCCAGGATAAATACATATTCTGATTATATTTGGCAGGAGCGGGCGTGGGCGAGGTGGGCGTGGTGATCGTGGACCCACAGGGCCGTGCCGACTCGGTGGAGGTGTCGCTGGAAGACCGCGGGAACAGCGTGTACCGTTGCACGTACCGGCCCGTCACCGAGGGCCCGCACGCTGTGCACATCACCTTCGCCGGGGAGCCCATCCCCCGCAGCCCCTACACCGTTGTCATCTCGCAGGGTGAGCGTGCACATTCACGTGCATGTGTGCTTGTGTGTACACGTGTGTGTGTGTTTGTGAGTGTGGCCAGCGGTAGTGGAGCCGTTAGCTCGCTGTGCTAAGAACTCGGCGAAGCGAGTTCTATTCCCGCTCACGGCCAACACCGATGATGATTATCTGAACTGGTCCTGGTCACCACCACGGCCGGGCGTGGTGGTGGCCACCCACTCCCTCATGAATGTGGCGTGCCAGCCTTCATAGGTGCTTCTTGCTAACAGCATTTACTCCAACAGTCTGTTAAGGCTCATGTGGCCTAGTGGTAGCATGCTCACCACTCGTTGCATAAGGTCACGCTTCTGCCACCCTGGTTAATACTGAAAATACCGCGTGCCGTCTGCTTCACAGTGGACGTTGAAGATCCCATGACGTCATTCGAAACAAGTGCCGACATCACGGTCCAAACTTGCCAAATTCTGAAAATTACACCCAAACTATTGCATTGTTTTTTTCACAACAGCAGCAATGGTCGTCCCCTACTGGCACTAATGCCATCTGGCTTACAGGCAAGAGTGACCTTGTGCCGCAACAGGGACAGCTGCCACTGGCGGGGGGTGTCCTTGCAAATGCATTGAGATGAATAGATTAGATGCAAGTCACTCGCTCCGAGACGCCGCCAATGTCTGCTGGAGGACAGCTTTATGAGACACACAACTCATCGTTATAATCATGTGTTTGTGTGTGTGCATGCGCTAACGGTAGTGAAGCGGTTAGCGCGTTGCGCTACAAACCTGGCAACCCGAGTTCGAGTCCCACTCACGACCAACACCAGTGTCAATTATCTGAACCGGTCCTGGGCCTCCCCTATATCGACTCAGCCTCAAATAAGTACCTGGTGTGGTGTGTAAACATCACTGGGGAGACAAAATCGGCCAGGCGTGGTGTTGGCAACCCACCCACTCGTGTGCCATGCCGGCCTTCATAGGTGCTTGCTAACAGCACTTGCCCCAACAGTCTGTTAAGGCTATACGGTGGATCTTTATATGTTTTTTGTGTTCGTTTGTGTGTGCAGCCTGCAACCCGAGCGCGTGCCGCGCGTGGGGCCGCGGGCTGCAGCCCAAGGGAGTGCGCGTCAAGGAACACGCCGACTTCGCGTGCACACCAAGGGCGCCGGCACAGGAGAGCTCATTGTCACCATCCGCGGCCCGCGTGAGTGGCCGCGCCCTGCCGACGAGACAAATAAAATGAAGCTGCTTGCTGCCGAGGATGTGCTTGTGCGTGTGTGCGTGAGCGATTCTCGCAACAACTTGCGGGGTGACAGGCAGGTAAAATGCAGCGATTTTGGCACGGTGTTGCATCTGCCAGTCATCTCAGTCAACTCATGGCACCCGGGTCTGTTCCGTGACATCCTGCCAGCAGCGCGAGCCATCCACAAATCACGTGACGGCCTCCATGTGCACCTAGCCTGGCACAGCGCTGTGATGAATCCACCACCACTTGGTGGTGAATAGCGGCTACCGGTTCGGTTTTTATACCTCTCTCTCCATCCATCACCATGACCACTGCATGCCTCCACTCATTGAGACTGCATGCGGAGGAGAGAGTGGGGGTCACGTGGAGGTTCACGACCGATGGGCGTTACTTCCCCTCGCCTCTCCCGCAGGTGGCACGGACGAGGCGGTGAAGCGCACAGACGTCGGCGATGGCGTCTTCGAGTTCGAGTACTGCCCCGGGCGCCGGGAAGTACACGATCACTATCACTTGGGGGGGGCCACAACATCCCTCGCAGGTGACCATGCGCGCGCCCCGCGGACTCAAGCACGCGCAGCACAGCGACGATCGCAGTCCAACTCGAGTTACATTTCAAACGAGCGCTGATTATTCAAATACAGTTTGTTTCTAAAATTTACTGGTAGGCTTTAAAACTTTTTTACAACCTTCCAGGAAACGATCCTGTTTTGTTAACTTAGTGCACAGCAGGTAGGTGCTCCCGATTTCCAGCAGATGAATAAAATAATCGGGGCCTAGACACGCGGACTGTCGAACGGTCATACGTCACGCCGCGTGCGACATCTCGTTGTGCGGCTCGCATGGTAACGTTATATTCGCTAATCGACATTTCTGAGAACAAACGCGTTGAGTTTGACAGCGTTACGGAATCCATTACTTTTTTCTACCTTCAAGATTGCTTTGTCCTAACTCTGCTGTTGAAGGGGAGACTCTCAGCCTCTTGTAATGAAGGGCACAGGAATAAATTAGTGATGTACGTTTTGCTGCACCAGCCCTTTCGAGGTGATCGTGGAGGTGGAGGCCGGCACACAGAAGGTGGGCCTGGGGCCCGGCCTCGAGACCGGCGTTGTCGGGAAATCGGCAAACTTCGTGGTGGAGGCCGTGGGGACAGAGGTCGGCACGCTCGGTGAGACGCGCAGATGCACGGCCACACGCATGCACAGCTGCATGCACACACAAAAGACGCGGTCACGCACACACGCTCGTACGCACGTATATAATGGTGGTTAGTCATGACACCCATGTAGGCGGCATTGATGTTGTTGATGCTAACGGTGCCACCGACATTCGTGTCATAGACGGTGACACTGACTGTGACGGTGACACTAACGTCGATGACGATGATGTTGTTGACGTCTCCCCATTTCCGGTCCTCTCCTCACTCCCTCCCACCCCAACTTCCCCCACCTCGTCGCACCAGGCTTTTCAATCGAGGGGCCGTCGCAGGCGAAGATCGAGTGCGAGGACAAGGGCGACGGCTCGTGCGACCTCTGCTACTGGCCCACGGAGCCAGGCGAGTACGCGGTGTACGTCGTGTGCGACGATGAGGACATCAAGGGCAGCCCCTTCATGCCCACATCCTCCGGCACCACTTGACCACTTCCCCGAGCGCGTCAAGGCCCACGGCCCGGCCTGGCGCACACGGGCTGCGTGGTGGACGCGCCGGCAGAGTTCACCGTGGACGCTCGCGCCGCTGAGAGGGGCGCTCAAGATCTATGTCCAGGTGACGCGCGGGCGCACGGGTTGTGGACGGCACTGCAGGTTGCTAAATTAAACATTGGCATAATGTGTCAGGATTCTAATAGCAGCACCAACGAGCCGTCACACAAATTAGTCTGTGCGCAAGCAAGTCGGCACGCTAACAGACACCATGCGGCCGTGCCAGCGTGCTCACGAGTTGTTCCTCTTAACGAAGCGCACTCCATCGAGCCAACATGCAAATGAGCCACCTGCTCACGAATTGGAATTTTGATGCGCTGGCATGCTCAGGGTTTGACACCCTAACGAGTCGGCATGCTAACGATCTAACTCGCTAACAAGCATGTACGCTACTGAACCAGCACTCTTAATGAGCAGCATGCTAATTAGCTGCCTCACTTGCTGGGTAACACCTGTCAGTGGACACACCAATAGCTTTGGAAACTCAGAGTGTGTGTGTGTGCATGGTTAGTGCACTGCGCTATGAACCTGTGGCCTGAGTTTGATTCCCGCTCACAACCAATAACAGTGGCGAATATTTGAACCGGTTCTGGGCCTCCCCTATGTCGAATCAGCTTTAAATTGTATGTGGTGAGGTGCGTAAACATCGCACTGGGGAGACAAAGGCGGACGGGCTTGGTACTAGCCACAGAATCCCCTCGTGTGCTTTTTTGTATAGGGATCTTTTCCTTGTTAAGTATGTTCAGTTTATTTTGGATGATGATGATGATAAAGGAAGCAAAGTTGATGCTGCTGAGGACGATTGTGGTGGTG
>WFAB01001745.1:0-27500 GCA_018977245.1 Lethenteron camtschaticum
CACACACACACAGTGTACACACACACACACAGTGTACACACACACGCACAGTGTACACACACACAGTGTACACATACACAGTGTACACACACACACAGTACATACACACACAGTGTACACACACACAGTGTACACACACAGTGTACACACACACAGTGTACACACACACACAGTACACACACACACACATGCACTCGCTCGTCCACGTACTGCAGGCACTGCACACGCACGCAGGGCACACACAGTGTACACACAGTGCACACAGTNCACACACACACACGTGCACACACACAGTGTACACACACACACACAGTGTACNCACACACACGTACACACACACACGTACACAGTGTACACACACACACGTACAAACAGTGTACACACACACAGACGTACACACACATGCACACAGTGTACACACACACAGTGTACACACACCACACACACACCGTGTACACACACACACACACAGTGNATACACACACACACAGTGTACACACAGTGTACACAGGTACACACACACACAAATAGTACACACAGTNTACACCACACACAACAGTGTACACGCACACAGTGTACACACACACACAGTGTACACACACACACAGTGTACACACACANGCACACAGTGTACACACACACACACAATAGTGTACACACACACAGTGTACACACACACACAGTGTACACACACACACACACAGTGCACACACACGCACACAGTGNACACANACACAGTGTACACACACAGCGCACACATAGTGTACACACACACACTCGCTCGTGTACACACACACACCGTGTACACACACACCGTGTACACACACACAGTGTACACACACANGCATACAGTGTACACACACACACAGTGTACACACACACACACAGTGTGACACACACACGTACCTGTGTACACACACACAGTGTGACCCACACACACACAGTGTACACACACACACCAGTGTACACACACACACACACAGTGTACACACACACGCACACAGTGCACACACACACAGTGTACACACACACGCACAGTGTACACACACACACAGTGTACACACACAGCACACAGTGTACACACACACACACACAGTGTACACACACACACAGTGNACACACAGTGCACACAGTGCACACACACAGTGTNCACACACACACACGTNCACACACACACACACACACNGTTACACACACACACAACNNTGTNCACACATACNGGTACACACACCGACACACACANAGCACACACACACANACAANTAGCTGTACACACACACATNCACACACACACTGACACACACACAGTGTACACACACACACAGTACACACACAGTGTACACACACACACATACACACACAGTGTACACACACAGTGTACACACACACACACAGTACACACACACACACACAGTGCACACACACACACACAGTGTACACACACATACAGTGCACACACACACACNTACACACACAGTACACACACACACACAGGTACACACACACACACACACACAGACACACACACACACGNCACACACGAACACTACACACACACCACACACACACAGTGTACACACACATACACACACACACACAGTGTACACACACACAGTGTACACACACACACAGTGTACACACACACACACCGTGTACACACACACAGTGTACACATACACAGTGTACACNACACANTGTACACACACACACACACAGTGTACACACACACGCACGCAGTGTACACACACACACACAGTGTACACACACACACAGTGTACACACACACACAGTGTACACACACACACACAGTGTACACACCCACACCGTGTACACACACACACACAGTGTACACACACACAGTGTACACACACACACNCACGTGTACACACACAGTGTACACACACATACACACACACAGTGTACACACACACATACACAGTGTACACACACACACAGTGTACACACACACACAGTGTACACACACACACACAGTACACATACACAGTGTACACACACACACACTGTACACACACACACACTGTACACACACACGCACAGTGTACACACACACACAGTATACACATACAGTGTACACACACAGTGTACACACACACATACACGTACACACACACAGTGTACACACACACACACACACGTACACACACACACACACACAGTACACACACACAGTGTACACACACACACACACAGTGTACACACACACAGTGTACACACACACACAGTGACACACACACACACAGTGTACACACACAGTACACACACACAGTGTACACACACACAGTGTACACACACAGTACACACACACACAGTGTACAGACACACACACACAGACACACACACAGTGTTACACACACACACACAGTGTACACACACGCACACAGTGTACACACACACACACAGGTACACACACACACACACACAGTGTACACACTAGTGTACACACACACAGTGTACACACACACATACACACACACACACACACACACATCAGTGTACAGTCCACACAGTGTACACACACATACACACACGTACACACTATCACACACAGTNCACACACACACTAGCGNACACACACACACACNGCGNACACACACACGTACACNATGCANATCACACNCACGTATAGTATACACACACACTACGCAACACACANATTANNNTACACACNNCACACANATACACACACACNGTGCACACACACACCGTCGTACACAGTGTACACACACACACATACACACACACACAAGTGTACACACACACACACAGTGACACACACACAGTGTATACACACACACACACACACACNGACACACAGTACACGCAGNACACACACACAGTACACNNNACACACACATCCACACACACATAACGTACACACACACACATACAGGCACACACACACNGTNCACACACACTCACACACAGACACACACACACACACACCGCACACACACAGACACACACACAGTGTACACACACACACACAGTGTACACACACACATGTACACACACACACGGTGCACACACGCGGTGCACACACGCGGGCAGACGCACGTTACAAGTACATGCAAAAACCTACACCGATACACNAGCCCTGTACAGATACACAGTGTACCTATAGATACACAGCCCTGTACAGATACACTACCCTGTACCTATAGATACACAGCCCTGTACCTATAGATACACTAGCCCTGTACCTATAGATACCACTAGCCTGTACCTATAGATACACAGTGTACCTATAGATACACTAGCCCTGTACCTATAGATACCACTAGCCCTGTACCTATAGATACACTAGTGTACCTATAGATACACTAGCCCTGTACATAGATACACTAGCCCTGTACATAGATACACTAGCCTGTACCTATAGATACACAGCCCTGTACCTATAGATACACTAGCCCTGTACNATAGATACCACAGTGTACCTATAGATACACTAGCCCTGTACCTATAGATACACTAGCCCTGTACATAGACACCATTAGCCCTGTACCTATAGATACCACTAGCCCTGTACCTATAGATACCACTAGCCCTGTACCTATAGATACCACTAGCCCTGTACCTATAGATACCACACCCCTGTACCTATAGAATACCTTAGCTTAGAACCCTGCCTGTACCTATAGATACCATAGCCCTGTACCTATAGATACCACATANCTGTACCTATAGATACACTAGCCCTGTACCTATAGATACANTAGTGTACCTATAGATACACTAGCCCTGTACCTATAGACACCACTAGCCCTGTACCTATAGATACACAGTGTACCTATAGATACACTAGCCCTGTACCTATAGAACCATAGTGTACAGATACACAGTGTACCTATAGACACACAGTGTACCTATAGATACACTAGCCCTGTACCTATAGATACCACTAGCCCTGTACCTATAGATACCACACCCTGTAGTATAGACACCACAGTGTACATAGATACACACCCTGTACCTATAGATACCACTACCCTGTACCTATAGATACCACTATCCCTGTACCTATAGATACCACTATCCCTGTACCTATAGATACCACTATCCCTGTACCTATAGATACCATTAGCCCTGTACAGATACCACTATCCCTGTACCTATAGATACCACTAGCCCTGTACCTATAGATACCACTAGCCCTGTACCTATAGATACCACTAGCCCTGTACCTATAGACTACCATAGCCCTGTACCTATAGATACCACTAGCCCTGTACCTATAGACACCACTAGCCCTGTACCTATAGATACCACTAGCCCTGTACCTATAGATACACTAGCCCTGTACCTATAGATACCACTATCCCTGTACTATAGACCCACTAGCCCTGTACCTATAGATACCACTATCCCTGTACCTATAGATACCACTATCCCTGTACCTATAGATACCACTATCCTGTACCTATAGATACCACTATCCCTGTACCTATAGATACCACTATCCCTGTACCTATAGATACCACTATCCCTGTACCTATAGATACCACTATCCCGTACTATAGATACCACTAGCCCTGTACCTATAGATACCACTACCCTGTACCTATAGATACCACTAGCCCTGTACCTATAGATACCACTATCCCTGTACCTATAGATACCACTATCCCTGTACCTATAGATACCACTAGCCCTGTACCTATAGATACCACTAGCCCTGTACCTATAGATACCACTAGCCCTGTACCTATAGATACCACTAGCCCTGTACCTATAGATAACCCAACACAAAACTGTCATTCATGTAACTCCTGAAAACGAGTCTTGAGACTCACTCGGGGGGCTTTGCTGAATATATAGTGACACTTCCATCATCATCGTCGTTACCTTGCTACACATTACACTACTATTGTGTTTTTAATCCTTTATATTAAGTTCACTTGCTTGCTTGCTTAGGACCGTGCAAATATTTTGGTCGTTTTTTAACCCACTTCCCGTGATCCAATCGAGCTGACATTTTGCACACAGACTCGTTGTGCGTGACAATACATTTTCGTGAAAAAATTTTTTCCAAAATTTTACACTGTTTAGGGAATTTTTTAAAAATATTTAATTACCAATTGCTTAATGGTGGCAGACAATCATCTGACCCATAGGTGGCAGCCATCTCAAGCCAGAGGACGAGAGGACTCTAGCCGCCCTGATGCCACGCATATAAAGGATTTATAGTGAAAACCTAGTTTTTTCGGGTTAATTTTTTGTATCGTATGTTCTTTTGTTTTCTTGAGGAGCTTTAAAACGCTCATCTCCTCCATCGTCACCGTCCGTCGCACGTCGCTTCCTCACCATCGTGACGGTCTCCATCATAGGCGACGTCTTGGCCGCGTTGAGACGCACAGAGTCCATCTGGACCTGGTGCAGGAGAGACCAGGTGAGACCAGGTGAGACCAGGTGAGACCAGGTGAGACCAGGTGAGACCAGGTGAGACCAGGTGAGACCAGGTGAGAGACCAGGTGAGACCAGGTGAGAGACCAGGTGAGACCAGGTGAGAGGCCAGGTGAGACCAGGTGAGAGGCCAGGTGAGAGGCCAGGTGAGACCAGGTGAGAGACCAGGTGAGACCAGGTGAGACCAGGTGAGAGGCCAGGTGAGAGGCCAGGTGAGAGGCC
Organism: Lethenteron camtschaticum; assembly: GCA_018977245.1. Classification (NCBI taxonomy): domain Eukaryota; kingdom Metazoa; phylum Chordata; class Hyperoartia; order Petromyzontiformes; family Petromyzontidae; genus Lethenteron; species Lethenteron camtschaticum. The sequence goes on from WFAB01001745.1 coordinate 5,647, forward strand.
AGGTGAGACGAGGTGAGACCAGGTGAGAGGCCAGGTGAGAGGCCAGGTGAGTGACCAGGTGAGACCAGGTGAGAGGCCAGGTGAGACCAGGTGAGAGACAGGTGAGACCAGGTGAGAGGCCAGGTGAGAGACAGGTGAGAGGCCAGGTGAGACCAGGTGAGAGACCAGGTGAGAGACCAGGTGAGAGCCAGGTGAGAGACCAGGTGAGACCAGGTGAGACCAGGTGAGAGACCAGGTGAGACCAGGTGAGAGACCAGGTGAGACCAGGTGAGACCAGTGAGACCAGGTGAGAGGCCAGGTGAAAGGCCAGGTGAGAGACCAGGTGAGAGACCAGGTGAGAGGCCAGGTGAGAGGCCAGGTGAGAGGCCAGGTGAGTGACCAGGTGAGAGACCAGGAGAGAGACCAGGAGAGACCAGGAGAGAGGCCAGGTGAGAGGCCAGGTGAGAGACCAGGAGAGACCAGGAGAGAGACCAGGAGAGAGGCCAGGTGAGAGACCAGGAGAGTGACCAGGAGAGAGACCAGGAGAGAGGCCAGGTGAGAGGCCAGGTGAGTGACCAGGTGAGAGACCAGGAGAGAGACCAGGAGAGAGACCAGGTGAGAGGCCAGGTGAGAGACCAGGAGAGAGGCCAGGAGAGAGGCCAGGTGAGAGGCCAGGTGAGAGACCAGGAGAGTGACCAGGAGAGAGCCAGGTGAGAGACCAGGAGAGAGGCCAGGGAGAGACCAGGAGAGAGGCCAGGTGAGAGGCCAGGTGAGAGGCCAGGTGAGAGACCAGGAGAGAGACCAGGTGAGAGACCAGGAGAGAGACCAGGAGAGAGGCCAGGTGAGAGGCCAGGTGAGACCAGGAGAGAGACCAGGAGAGAGGCCAGGTGAGAGGCCAGGTGAGAGACCAGGAGACCAGGTGAGAGACGAGGTGAGACCAGGTGAGACCAGGTGAGACCAGGTGAGACGAGGTGAGAGACCAGGAGACCAGGTGAGAGACCAGGTGAGACCAGGTGAGACCAGGTGAGACCAGGTGAGACCAGGTGAGAGGCCAGGTGAGACCAGGTGAGACCAGGTGAGAGGCCAGGTGAGACCAGGTGAGAGGCCAGGTGAGAGGCCAGGTGAGAGGCCAGGTGAGAGGCCAGGTGAGACCAGTGAGAGGCCAGGTGAGAGACCAGGTGAGAGCCATAGAGACCAGGGAGACAGTGAGAGACCAGGTGAGAGCCATAGTGACCAGTAGAGACCAGGGAGAGCAGAGAGACCAGGTGAGAGCCAGGTGAGAGGCCAGGTGAGAGACAGGTGAGACCAGGTGAGACCAGTGAGAGGCCAGGTGAGAGACCAGGTGAGACCAGGTGAGAGGCCAGGTGAGAGACCAGGTGAGAGACCAGGAGAGAGACCAGGTGAGAGACCAGGAAAGAGGCCAGGTGAGAGACCAGGAGAGAGCCAGGTGAGAGACCAGGTGAGAGGCCAGGTGAGAGGCCAGGTGAGAGACCAGGAGAGAGGCCAGGAGAGACCAGGTGAGAGGCCAGGTGAGAGGCCAGGTGAGAGACCAGGTGAGACCAGGTGAGAGACCAGGTGAGAGGCCAGGTGAGAGGCCAGGTGAGAGACCAGGTGAGAGGCCAGGTGAGAGACGAGGTGAGAGGCCAGGTAAGAGACCAGGTGAGAGGCCAGGTGAGAGACCAGGAGAGAGACCAGGTGAGAGACCAGGTGAGTGACCAGGTGAGAGGCAGGTGAGAGGCCAGGTGAGAGGCCAGGTGAGAGGCCAGGTGAGACCAGGTGAGAGGCCAGGTGAGAGGCCAGGTGAGAGGCCAGGTGAGAGACCAGGTGAGAGGCCAGGTGAGAGACGAGGTGAGAGGCCAGGTAAGAGACCAGGTGAGAGGCCAGGTGAGAGACCAGGAGAGAGACCAGGTGAGAGGCCAGGTGAGAGGCCAGGTGAGAGGCCAGGTGAGAGGCCAGGTGAGAGGCCAGGTGAGAGGCCAGGTGAGACCAGGTGAGAGGCCAGGTGAGAGGCCAGGTGAGACCAGGTGAGAGACCAGGTGAGACCAGGTGAGACCAGGTGAGAGACCAGGTGAGAGACCAGGTGAGAGGCCAGGTGAGAGGCCAGGTGAGAGGCCAGGTGAGAGACAGGTGAGAGGCCAGGTGAGAGACCAGGTGAGAGACCAGGTGAGACCAGGTGAGAGGCCAGGTGAGAGGCCAGGTGAGAGGCCAGGTGAGAGACCAGGTGAGAGGCCAGGTGAGAGACAGGTGAGAGGCCAGGTGAGAGACCAGGTGAGAGGCCAGGTGAGAGCCAGGTGAGACCAGGTGAGAGACCAGGAGAGGCCAGGTGAGAGACCAGGTGAGAGGCCAGGTGAGAGGCCAGGTGAGAGACCAGGAGAGGCCAGGTGAGAGGCCAGGTGAGAGGCCAGGTGAGAGGCCAGGTGAGAGACCAGGTGAGAGGCCAGGTGAGACCAGGTGAGAGGCCAGGTGAGAGGCCAGGTGAGAGGCCAGGTGAGAGGCCAGGTGAGAGGCCAGGTGAGAGGCCAGGTGAGACCAGGTGAGAGGCCAGGTGAGAGGCCAGGTGAGAGACCAGGTGAGAGGCCAGGTGAGAGGCCAGGTGAGACCAGGTGAGAGGCCAGGTGAGAGGCCAGGTGAGACCAGGTGAGAGGCCAGGTGAGACCAGGTGAGACCAGGTGAGAGACCAGGTGAGAGACCAGGTGAGAGGCCAGGTGAGAGGCCAGGTGAGAGGCCAGGTGAGAGGCCAAGTGAGAGGCCAGGTGAGAGGCCAAGTGAGAGGCCAGGTGAGAGACCAGGTGAGAGGCCAGGTGAGAGGCCAGGTGAGAGACCAGGTGAGAGGCCAAGTGAGAGGCCAGGTGAGGCCAGGTGAGTGACCAGGTGAGAGGCCAGGTGAGAGGCCAGGTGAGAGGCCAGGTGAGAGACCAGGTGAGAGACCAGGTGAGAGGCCAGGTGAGACCAGGTGAGAGGCCAGGTGAGAGGCCAGGTGAGAGGCCAGGTGAGAGGCCAGGTGAGACCAGGTGAGAGGCCAGGTGAGAGGCCAGGTGAGAGACCAGGTGAGGCCAGGTGAGAGGCCAGGTGAGAGGCCAGGTGAGACCAGGTGAGAGGCCAGGTGAGACCAGGTGAGAGGCCAGGTGAGAGGCCAGGTGAGAGACCAGGTGAGACCAGGTGAGAGGCCAGGTGAGAGGCCAGGTGAGACCAGGTGAGAGGCCAGGTGAGAGGCCAGGTGAGAGGCAGGTGAGAGACCAGGTGAGAGGCCAGGTGAGAGACCAGGTGAGAGGCCAGGTGAGACCAGGTGAGAGGCCAGGTGAGACCAGGTGAGAGGCCAGGTGAGAGGCCAGGTGAGTGACCAGGTGAGAGACCAGGTGAGAGACCAGGTGAGAGGCCAGGTGAGAGGCCAGGTGAGTGACCAGGTGAGAGACCAGGTGAGACCAGGTGAGAGGCCAGGTGAGACCAGGTGAGAGGCCAGGTGAGACCAGGTGAGAGGCCAGGTGAGAGGCCAGGTGAGAGACAGGTGAGAGACCAGGTGAGAGGCCAGGTGAGACCAGGTGAGAGGCCAGGTGAGAGGCCAGGTGAGAGACCAGGTGAGAGGCCAGGTGAGACCAGGTGAGAGACGAGGTGAGACCAGGTGAGAGACCAGGTGAGACGAGGTGAGAGACCAGGAGAGACCAGTGAGAGGCCAGGTGAGAGGCCTACAGAGATCCATAGAGATCCATGCAGACACACAGAGATCTACAGAGACCTATAGAGATCCATAGAGACCCATGGAGATGCACAGAGACCTACAGAGATCCATAGAGACCCACACAGACACACATAGACCTACAGAGATCCATAGAGACCCACACAGACACACAGAGACCTACAGAGATCCATAGAGACCTACGCAGACACACAGAGACCCATAGACATGCATAGAGACCCACGCAGACAGAGACCTACAGAGATCCATAGAGACCCATAGAGATCCACAGAGACCCATAGACATGCATAGAGACCTACGCAGACACACAGAGGGGGTGCGAGGTGGAAGGGGCAGTAGGTGGGGCGGGGGTAGTGGGGGTTGTGGGGGGGGGGAAGGGTGGGGGGGAAGGGCAGTAGGTGGGGCGGGGGTAGTGGGGGTTGTGGGGGGGGAAGGGTGGGGGGGGAAGGGGTAGTAGGTGGGGGCGGGGTAGTGGGGTTGTGGGGGGGGGGAAGGGTGGGGGGTGAAGGGCGGTAGGTGGGGGCGGGGTGGTGGGGTTGTNGGGGGGGGAAGGGTGGGGGGTGAAGGGCGGTAGGTGGGGCGGGGGGTGTGGGGTTGTNGGGGGGGGGGAAGGGTGGGGGGGGAAAGGGCAGTAGGTGGGGGGGGGTAGGGGGTTGCGGGGGGGGGGAAAGGACGGTAGGTGGGGGCGGGGTTGCGGGGGTGTGAAGGGTGGGGGCGGGTTGAGGGGCGGGGCGGGGTGGCGGCAGCATGGCCGACTCGCCTGCTCCTGCTGCGAGGCGCGCACGCTGATGTAGTTGAGGAGCTGCGGCTCGAGCGTGGTGAGCGACTCGAGCAGCACGACGATCACCTGGGTGACGTGCGGCTTGAGCAGCGAGCCCGCGCTCTTGCTGATCTTCACCAGCGTGCTCACGCTGCGGTACAGTGACGATGACGACGACGTTAGTTTTCGATCGCCGCGACCCCGGCACCTACACCGCCGCTTCCCATCGCCCAGAACCGAATGAATGAATCTCGATCGATCGATCGATCGATCGATCGATCGATCGAGTGGCTCCGAGCTCATCCTGCATTTAGTTCTTTCGGTAAAGTCACGTAGAAGAGAAAAAATTAAATAGTAAAAATAAAACATAATAAAATAAATTTATTGTTTTATTATTTCCCTTCTACGTGACTTTACTGAAAGAACCAATAAAATAAAAATAATGTTTTATTTTTATTATTTCCCTTCTACGTGACTTTACCGGAACCAAGAAGATTGTTTTTTTTATTATCTTTTATTTTTATTATTTTATTACGTTTTACTTTTATTATTTTATTATTTCCCTTCTGCGTGACTTTACCGAAAGAACCAAGGAGATGAATCCCGCAGTCACGCGAAAGCTTTAAATCGAGAGTTAAACGAAGCACAACGAATGACCGATGGGGGGGGGGGGGGGCGGCGTGTAGAATACCTGAGCGAGCGCACCTCCTCCACCTGGCTGGAGATGCCGCTCTGGAGCAGGCACGGCAGGATCGCCGCCACCGTCTTCTGTGCTGAGGCCCCGTTGACGGGGTCGCACAGGCGCACCGAGACCTGCGGGGAGCGCCGTGGGAGCCGGGGCGCCAAGAGGCACATCAACTTGAGTCCTCATATTTGCCGACTTGAGCGAGAAACGGGGCCTCACCATTGGAACCTCATTTGCCAGTAAAAAAATATGATAATTGGTTTTTTACCCTTCTATCTGGCAACAAAACTGACACCTTTTTTACAAGGAGTCATGTTTGCATAGACCGCAATACCTGCAGTCATAATGCAAACAAAAAACATAACTCTGATAATGTATGCACTGTCCTTGAAGTTGATTGGTCCACACCAGAGACAGCTTTTCTTAGAGCCGAGTCTCACATGGGGTTGGACCAGATGACGCCAAAAGATGCACAACTCAAAGACAACGCACCATCAGAGTTTGAGAGCTCGGGGTAAGTATTTACACTATTGGAATCTCATTTGCCAGTAAAAAAATATAATGGTTTTTTTTACCCTTCTATCTGGCAACAAAACTGACACCTTTTTTACAAGGAGTCATGTTTGCATAGACCACAATACCTGCAGTCATAATGCAAACAAAAAACACAACGACAGTGCACATTATCAGAGTTGTGTTTTTGTTTGCATTATGACTGCAGGTATTGTGGTCTATGCAAACATGACTCCTTTTAAAAAAGGTGTCAGTTTTGTTGCCAGATAGAAGGGTAAAAAACCAATTATCATATTTTTACTGGCAAATGAGGTTCCAATGGTGTTGATGCAGTCATTTTAGCTGTGACGGTCCCACCTGATGACGGAGACTTGTGTTGCCTCCGAAACGTCGTGATTTTATAATTTTCTTATTTTTTAATTTTATTTTTTACCTACGTGACTTTACCGAAAGAACTAAGAGTATAGGGGACGTATTAAGTCTAGATTTGAAGCTTTCGCGACTGCAAGGATTCATATTCTTAGGTTTTTTCGGTAAAGTCACGTAGGTAAAAAATTTTAATTAATAAAAGTAAAATAAAAATAAAATAAAAATCACGACGTTTCGGAGGCAACACAAGCTTCCGTCTTCAGGTGGAACCGTCACAGCACGATAGCTGTATCAAGTAAGAGAAATTCCAAGAACACAGAATTTCTCACACTTGATACAGCTCATTCAGACGCTGTCGCCTCGACAGACCTGGTCGCCGAAACGTCGTGAGAATTATTTTATTATGTTTTATTTTAATTATTTTATTACTTCCCTTCTACGTGGTGAAAGAACCAAGAAGATTGATACAGCTGTCGTGGCGACGGTTCCACCTGAAGACGAAGCTTGTGTTGCCTCCGAAACGTCGTGGTTTTTANTTTTTTTTATTTTATTAATTTTATTTTCTACGGACTTCCGAAAGAACTAGAGTATAGGAGGATGGCCAGAAGCCTGGGGACAACCCGGGGCCCCTGGGTCGNACCCAGGCCCCCCAGGCCCCCCAGGCCCCGCAGGGCCCCCAGGGGTCGCTGGCTGGGTGAGAGAGGTCCACGTGCCTACCTTGCTAGGGTTTGAGGGCATGGTCGGCAGCCTTCCGCACGGCTCCTGTGCGGGGGGGGGGGGGGAGACGTCTCGTTACAACACGGGGTGGGTGGGGTGGGTGGGTGGGTGGGGTGGGTGGGTGGGTTGGGTGGGGTGGGTGGGTGGGGTGGGTGCGGTGGGTTTGGTGGTGGGGTGGGTGGGTGTGGTGTGGTGGGGTGGGTGGGAGGGGTGGGTGGGTGTGGTGGGGTGGGGTGGGTGGGTGGTGGGGGGTGGGTGGGGTGGGTTTGGTGGGGTGGTGGTGTGGGTGGGGTGGGGGTGGATGGGTGGGTGGGTTGGGTTTGGTGGGGTGGTGGCGTGGGGTGGGGTGGGTGGGATCGGGTGGGTGGGTGGTGGTTGGGGTGGGTTGGTTGGGGTGAGTGGGGTGGGTGGGTGGGGTGGGGGGGTTGGGTGGGGGGTTGGGTGGGGGGTTGGGTGGGGGGTTGGGTGGGGTGGGTTAGGTGGGTGGGTGGGTGGGTGCGGTAGGTGCGGTGGGTGGGTGGGTGGGTGGGTTGGGTTGGTTGGGGTGGGTTGGGTGGGGTGGTGAGGTGGGGTGTGGTGGTGGGATGGGTTGGGGTGGGGGGGTGGTCTGGGTTGGGTGGGATAGGAGAGAGGGTGGGGTGGTGGTGGGTGGGAGGGTGGGGTGGGTGGGTGGGATGGGAGGGAGGGTGGGTGGGTCGGTTTCATGGGTGTGTGTGTGTCGGTTTGGCTGGGTGCTTGAGCAAGGGTGCTATCCGAGTGAGAAAATGAATGCGCAAGTGATCGTGTGAGCGAGCAGGCATGTATGTATGTTTAACTTCTTTCGCACCGTACGTAGCCAACCGTCATCATTATCTAGATGATAATGATGATGATTTAAAAGTGCACAGCAATCAGCGGCTTCATAATATCGCAAAGAAGAGCGTTCCAGACGGCCGAAGAAGCAGCGCATCTGAAAGCGCGCGATGCCAGTGACCGTCTTAGTTCGATGGCTAGTCGGTACATCGGTAAACAGGTGTAATGGGTTCCGGAGACACTTGTAGAGGTAACTTCTTTATTACAATCCAACACTCCAGACAGTCCTGATACTCTGTTACAGCCTAGGTACACAGCCTAGGTACACAGCCTAGGTACACCCTAGCGACCGCCAGGTACACAGCCTAGGTACACAGCCTGATACACAGCCAGGTACCAGCCTGGACACAGCCTAGGACACAGCCTTACAAGTAGGTACAGCCGGTACACCCAGATACACAGCCTAGGTACACAGTCTAGGCACACACTAGGACAAGCGGTACCAGTAGGTACACAGCCTAGGTACACAGCCTAGGTACACAGCCTAGGTACACAGCTGGACACCCAGGTCAGCCAGGTAACAGCCCGACACAGCCTGGTACACACCTAGCGACAAGCCTAGGTACACGCCTAGGTACACAGCCTAGCGACACAGCCTAGGTCACGCCTAGCGACACAGCCTAGGTACAGCCTAGGACACAGCCTAGGTACACAGCCTAGATACACAGCCTAGGTACACAGCCTAGGTACACAGCCTAGGACACAGCCTGCGACACAGNCTAGCGACACAGCCTAGCGACACAGCCTAGGTACACAGCCTAGTACACTACTCTGGCTACGCTCTGGGTCCTCCGGTACAACTAGCCTAGGGAGGCTACCTGACCCGACCCAGCAGGTGCGGGTCTGGACTCTGGCTTCCTCGAAACTCGCCCTTCAAGGACGGGAGTCCCAGAGTCCCACCACTGGCCCTCACAGCGTCCCGGCCCTTACAAGGACAAGCGGGACGAGGGGGTCCAGGGTCCTAAGCTGGCTGGTGGGTCTTGGGTCTTGAGCTGCGACTCCCCGATCGGCCGGGGAGCTGCCCTTTTATGCCTCGTCCCAACGAGGGTGGGGTTGTGTGCGCCCCAGATACCCACAGAGCACACACAGCCCCCCGTTGGTGGCGCCAAGGGGCTCAACTGTCTGGGGTGCCTGGGCTCCTAGCGCCTGGTGCCAGGGCACTGCCTCGGACCCAGAGCCTCAGCAGCCCTCCCCTCTTATGGCACTACACAGGGCGCGAGAGCGCACCGAGCGACNCTGAGCGGGCGGGCGAGGTTTGGGCCTGCCGCTTGCCTTGATGTCGTCGCGGACGCGGAAGAGCGTCGCCCAGATCTCGCAGCCGTCGATCACTCATCCAGCTGTGNCCACGCAGCAGATCCTTGAGGGCCAANCAGCGCGGAGACACACACGGGAGACGGGATCTCGCTACCGTCAACGGCACAGACACAGAGACACGGGAGACGGGATCTCGCTACCGTCAACGGCACAGACACATGAGACAGGAGACGGGATCTCGCTACCGTCAACGGCACAGACGCACGAGACACAGGAGACGGGATCTCGCTACCGTCAACGACACAGACACAGACACACGAGNCACAGGAGACGGGATCTCGCTACCGTCAACGACACAGACACAGACGCACGAGACACAGAGACGGGATCTCGCTACCGTCAACGACACAGACACAGACGCACGAGACACAAGAGACGGGATCTCGCTACCGTCAACGACACAGACACACGAGACACAGGAGACGGGATCTCGCTACCGTCAACGACACAGACACACGAGACACAGAGACGGATCTCGCTACCGTCAACGACACAGACGCACGAGACACAGGAGACGGGATCTCGCTACCGTCAACGGACACAGACGCACGAGACACAAGAGACGGGATCTCGCTACCGTCAACGACACAGACACACGAGACACAGGAGACGGGATCTCGCTACCGTGAACGGCACAGACACATAAGACACAGGAGACGGGATCTCGCTACCGTCAACGGCACAGACGCACGAGACACAGGAGACGGGATCTCGCTACCGTCAACGGACACAGACACACGAGACACACAGGAGACGGGATCTCGCTACCGTCAACGACACAGACACAGACGCACGAGACACAAGAGACGGGATCTCGCTACCGTCAACGACACAGACACACGAGACACAGGAGACGGGATCTCGCTACCGTGAACGGCACAGACACAGACGCACGAGACACAGGAGACGGGATCTCGCTACCGTCAACGACACAGACACACGAGACACAGGAGACGGGATCTCGCTACGTCAACTGGCACAGACGCATGAGACACAGGAGACGGGATCTCGCTACCATCAACGGCACAGACACAGACGCACGAGACACAGGAGACGGGATCTCGCTACCGTNAACGACACAGACNCAGACGCACGAGACACAGGAGACGGGATCTCGCTACCGTGAACGGCACAGACGCACGAGACACAGGAGACGGGATCTCGCTACCGTGAACGACACAGACACACGAGACACAGGAGACGGGATCTCGCTACCGTGAACGACACAGACACACGAGACACAGGAGACGGGATCTCGCTACCGTGAACGACACAGACACATGAGACACGGGAGACGGGATCTCGCTACCGTGAACGACACGACGCACTCCGCCCAAACCTCTCATCGTCGTCGTCGTCAGATTCGCNTTCTTACAATGTCACTCANGCGATGCAATNCGGCGAGCGCTGAGAATCNACGATTCANTCGTCGCGTCAAACGGCGTCACGTTCGCCGCCTCTGCCACCACCGCACTGCCACAACCTCGACCGCCACCTCACTACCACCACCAACACATCATCATCCTCATCATCCTTGTCGTCATCACCTCCGTCACCACCATCACACCACACATGACCGCCACCTCACTACCACCAANATCACACATCGTCGTCGTCGCATTATTACCTCTGTCACCACCTCACTACCACAACCACTGACCGCCACCATGCTACCACCAACATCATCNCGTCGTCGTCAACACCTCTGTCACACCACACACCACAACCACGANCCGCTACCATCAACTANTACCACCAACATCATCATCGTCGTCGTCATCACCGTCACCACCATCACACACCACAACTATGACCGCCACCATCACTACCACCAACATCATCATCATCGTCGTCGTCGCAATATCACCACCGTCACCACCATCATACCACAACTATGACCGCCACCTCACTACCACCAACANCATCATCANCATCGTCGTCATTATCACCTCTGTCACCACCACACCACCACAACCACTACCTCACTACCACCAACATCACATCATCGTCGTCGTCATCGTCGTCGTCATATCACCACCGTCACCACCATCACTACCACAACCATGACCGCCACCTCACTACCACCAACACATCATCATCGCACGTCACTCTGTCACCACCTCACTACCACAACCACGACCGCCACCATCACACACCAACATCTCATCATCGTCGTCATTATCACTCTGTCACCACCATCACTACCACAACCACGACGCACTATCACTGCCACCAACATCATCATCATGTCATTGTCATCATCACCGCCACCATCACATCGCCAACACCATCCCACAGCCATCAACAACAACACCCGCCATTCGCCACTAAGTGGCGGGACATCACCAGGCCCAGGGCACTGTGACACGTGAAGCGTCGAAATCTCGCTACGGTCACGGGACAGACTCAGGTGCATGTGACCGACGAGACGGCATCCCGCCACCATCACCACCCTCGCCACCACTGCTGCCACCTCGCTGCCATCACCGCCACCACCATCATCACTACCATCTCATCATCAACAATACCACCACCATAGCCACCACCATTGTCACCACCACCATCACTCACCGCCATTATCATCATCCCCAACACCACCACCATCATCATCATACNATCATCATCATCAACAATACCACCACCATTGCCACCACCGTGTCACCACCATCATCACCACCACCTCCATTATCATCATCCCCACACCATCATCATCACACNATCATCATCATCAACAATACCACCACCATTACCACCGTTGTCACCACCATCACATCACCGCCATCATCATCAAACCACCATCACCACCACCACCATCACCGCCACCATCACCACCACCACCACCCTCGCACACCCACAAGCTCCCCTCCTCGTCCACCTCGTCGCGTTGAGCTACCTCGACTCGCGCACTCGCCACAGGTTGACCGTGAGGTTGCTGATGACGTCATCGAGGATCTCCTTCATGTACTTGTCCACCTGCGGGGGGGGTGGGGGGGGTGGGGGGGGGGGGGGGGTGGGGGGGTGGGGGGGGGAGCATCAGCGCCCGCCACGGGCCCCTTGTGAACCGCCAAGACACAAAGTGCCCTTCCCCCCCTCCAACCCAGCTTAAATATACGCACCAAGCGTGTCATTCAGACGCTGTCTCCCCGACAGACCTGTTTCTTCGCCTGAGGACGGCTGCTTGCGTTGTGGCCGAAACGTCGTGAGAATTATATTTTATTATGTTTGATTATTTTATTATATTTTTATTATTTTATTGTTTATTTTATTATTTTATTACTTCCCTTCTACGTGACGACTTTACCGAAAGAACCAAGAAGATGAATCCCTGCAGTCACGAAAGAAGCTTTAAATCCAAATTCAACAGCCACTACGGGGTGGGATTCCGTAAAACTTTAAGAGCCTTCAACAAGCCCCGTGACAAGAAGGCTCGGCTAATCGAGTCTCCCACCTTTCTGAAGAGATGCCGCGACTCTAAGGTAATAGCAATCGCATTTATGCAAATTATTTTGTCAAGGCGCACTTGATGCAGCAATTTTGCTGTGATGGTTCCACCTGAAGACGGAAGCTTGTGTTGCCTCCGAAACGTCGTGATTTAATTTAAATTTTTTTTTTACCTACGTGACTTTACCAAAAAAACCAAAGAGTATGAATCCTTGCAGTCACGAAAGCTTCAAATCTAGAATTGGTGAAATATCCACTTACAGGACTGACTAAAAATCCACTTACTTACCGATTGGTGAAATATCCACTCACCTATTCTTAGGTTTTTTCGGTAAAGTCACGTAGGTAAAACATTAAAATTAATTAAAGTAAAATAAAATAAAAATCACGACGTTTCAGAGGCAACACAAGCTTCCGTCTTCAGGTGGAACCGTCACAGCCACGACAGCTGTATCAAGTAAATGAGAGATTGCAGGAGCTACCACTCCGTTAATATATCATTATTTTACTTTTATTAATTTTTATGTTTTACCTACGTGACTTTACCGAAAAAACTTAAGAATATGAATCCTTGCAGTCACGAAAGCTTCAAATCTAGAATCCACTCACCTACCGACTGACCGACCGACCTCTGACCCCCGCGGTGCACCCACCGTGTTCTTGGTCTCGGGCACGAGCGCGTTCCAGATGCTCATCATGGCCTGCCGCACGCCCGGGTTGGGGTCGAACTGGTAGCGGTAGAGGCGCGGCACGATGAGCGGAAGGTACGGGGCAAGCTGGGCCCCGGCCTGCCTCGCGATGCCGCTGAACCCGAACGCGGCGCCCTGCCACGCACGGACACGCACGCACAGACACGCACGCATGGACACGCACGCACGGACACGCACAGACACGCACGCACAGACACGCACGCATGGATACGCACAGACACGCACGGACACGCACGCACAGACACGCACGCACGGACACGCACGCACGGACACGCACAGACACATGGATACGCACGTACGGACACGCACGCACAGACACGCACGCACGCACGGACACGCACCCACAGACACGCACCACAGACACGCGGATACGCACGGACACGCACGTATGGACATGTACGCACACGAAGAAAAAGACCCCCGTATAGCCTGAACAGACTGTTGGGGCAAGTTCTGTTAGCGAGCACCTGTGGCCGGCACGGCACAAGAGGGGTGTGGGTGGCCAGCACCACGCCCGGCCGCCTTTGTCTCCCCAGTGGCGATGTTTTACACACCGCACCAGGTACTCATTTGAGGCTGAGTCGACCTAGTGGAGGAGGCCCATGATCGGCTCAGATACTTGTCATCAGTGTGAGTAGTCTATGGGTCTCTGTGTGAGTAGTCTATGGGTCTCTGTGTGAGTAGTCTATGGGTCTCTGTGTGAGTAGTCTATGGGTCTCTGTGTGAGTAGTCTATGGGTCTCTGTGTGAGTAGTCTATGGGTCTCTGTGTGTGTAGTCTATGGGTCTCTGTGTGAGTCTATGGGTCTCTGTGTGAGTAGTCTATGGGTCTCTGTGTGTGTAGTCTATGGGTCTCTGTGTGGGTCTCTGTGTGAGTCTATGGGTCTCTGTGTGAGTAGTCTATGGGTCTCTGTGTGAGTAGTTATGGGTCTCTGTGTGGTAGTCTATGGGTCTGTGTGGTAGTCTATGGGTCTCTGTGTGGTATGGGTCTCTGTCTGGTCTCTGTGTGGTAGTTATGGGTCTCTGTGAGAGTCGTCTATGGGTCTCTGTGTGAGTCATCTATGGATCTTGTGTGAGTCTGGTCTCTGTGCGAGTAGTCTATGAGTCTCTGTGTGGTAGTNTATGGGTCTCTGTCTGAGTCTCTGTGTGGTAGTTATGGGTCTCTGTGTGAGTAGTCCATGTATGTTAAACTTCTTTTGACCGTACGTATCAACCGCGCTAGTGGGAGGTGCAGGCGGGGCGGGCAGGAGGGGGGGTGGTTAGCACGACAAGCTGAACACGCAAAAATAAGCTCCAGGGAAAGTCGTGTTTTTTTCCCCCCTTCAATCTGGATGATGACGTGCTGGTGGTGGTTGTGGTTGGTGGTGGTTGTTGGTCATTGTTGGTGGTGGTTATTGGTGGTGGTTGTTGTTGGTGGTGATTGTTGGCCAGCTCACCCCCCCCGCCCCCCCACCTTTCTCGAGTTCCACACGGCGTGGTGGTTGGCCAGGTTCATGAACTTGTAGATGAGGTCCGGCTGGTTGAGGTCGCTGACCAAGGAGCACAGCTCCTTGTACGTGGTCAGGTTTTGCCTGCGAGCGAACGCCACACACAGCGCACCGCCGTCCACTCGTTCACACGCTGTCTCTCTCCGTCTCTGTTTATCGCTTTGCCCGCCCGCTATGGCTGCAGGGTTTTGGTGACGCATGTTGTTCATATGCCGTTTATCGTGAAAATTCCGTCACAGTTCCTACGATTGCTTTTTAAATCCTTTATATTAAGTTCGCTTGCTTGCTTAGGAAAGTGCAAATCTTTCGGTCGTTTTTTAACCCACTTCCCGTGATCCAATCGAGCTGACGTTTTGCACACAGACTCGTTGTGCGTGACAATGAATTTTCGTGAAAATGTTTTTCCAAAATTTTATACTTTTTAGGACAAAAATATTATATTTAATTACCAATTGCTTAATGGTGCAATGCAATCATCTGACCCATAGGTGGCAGCCATCTCAAGCCAGAGGACGAGAGGACTCTAGCCGCCACGCATATAAAGGATTTATAGTGAAAAACTTTGTTTTTACAGGTTAATTTTTTCTTCTTGGTTCTTTCAGTAAAGTCACGTAGAAGGGAAATAATAAAATAATGAAAATAACACGTTAAATACAATTCTCATGACGTTTCGGCCACAACGCAAGCAGCCGTCCTCAGGTGAAGAACAGGTCTGTCGAGAAGACAGAGTCTGAATGACACACCCCAGGTTTGGAGCGTCTTTTTAAGCTGCGTTGGAGGGAGGGAAGAGCGCCTTGACAAAATAATTTGCATATCAATAGGAATTTAGCATATTGATATAAGCTGGGTTGGAGGTGGAAGAAAAATGAAAAGTCGTGAGAATTATTTTATTGTTTTATTTTTTTATTTTATTACTTCCCTTCTACGTGACTTTACTGAAAGAACCAAGAAGATGAATCCCTGCAGTCACGAAAGTTTAAAATCGAAATTTAACACTGTATTATTAGGTTTTTTCGGTAAAGTCACGTAGGTAAAAAAATTTAATTAATAAATGTTGTCTGTCTCCCCGACAGACCTGTTCTTCACCTGAGGACGGCTGCTTGCGTTGTGGCCGAATTTATTTTTATTATTTTATTACTTCCCTTCTACGTGACTTTACCGAAAGAACCAAGAAGAACCAAGAAGATGAAACATGGCCAAACTAATACACTTTTCGAAATCGCCAAAATAAAGCCATGAAAGCAGCGAACAAGTATAATCCGTAAAAACAAAGTTTTTCACTATAAATCCTTTATGTGCGTGGTGGCTAGAGTCATCTCGTCCTCTGGCTAGAGTCATCTCGTCCTCTGGCTTGAGATGGCTGCCACCTATGGGTCAGATGATTGCATTGCACCATTAAGCAATTGGTAATGAAATATAATATTTTTGTCCTAAAAAGTGTAAAATTTTGGAAAAAATGTTACACGAACATTAATTGTCTCGCACAACGAGTCTGTGTGGAAAATGTCAGCTCGATTGGATCACGGGAAGTGGGTTAAAAAACGACCGAAAGATTTGCACGGTCCAAAGCGCGCAAGCAAGCAAGCAAGCAAGTGAACTTAATATATAGGATTTAAAAACAGCTTCAATCGGTAAATCGAGGTATCCGCCGCAAGTCCGATGCGGCGAGTGCGCGTGCGGCCACGGGTTTGGCCGAACGGCTACCGCAGGAGAGCAGCAAGTGACGGCGTCTTCGATCAAAACGACCCCGCCGCCGCCGCCGTGCCTCCGAGTAAAATGAACGCCGGGCCACTTGGGCGCGTCACCGAGAATCGGCGGCGAGCGGAGACACCGCACCTCCCTGCGGCTCGCGGACGCGGCGACGGCTACGAAACACTCTCTCTGAAACACTCACCCCCCNTCCGGGAGTGTCTCTNACTCTCTCTCTCCGAAACACTCACCCCTCCGGAGTTTTGCCGACGCCTTCGCCCGGGAATATTTCTGTGTCCTGCGTGACCGCTTGCGGCTTCCTGGCGGCGAGAGATTTGTTTGACAACAAAGAAATTAACAAAATCAAACGATTAGGAGCGGCAGCCAAAATGCTATGGGATGTGTAAAGATGTCAAGTGCCGGGGGATTGCGATCGCATTACAATGGCAGGGAGGCAGAAGAGGTCACGTGTAGTCCACCCTGTTGGCACTCATCCGCCCACTCACCCACACATCCACCCACTCACCCACTCATCCGCCCACTCACCCAGCCCGCATCCCTCCACACACTCACCCACTCATCCACCCACTCACCCACTCATCCGCCCACTCACCCACCCACTCAGCCACACATCCACCCACTCACTCACTCATCCGCCCACTCACCCACCCCGCATCCCTCCACACATTCCCCCACTCACCCACGCAGATACCCATCCACCCACCCACCTGCCCACCCAAAGACAAAGATCCCCCATATAGCCTTAACAGACTGTTGGGGCAAGTGCTGTTAGCGAGCAGCACCTATGATGGCCGGCACGGCACACGAAGGGGTGGGTGACCGCCTTTGTCTCCCCGGTGGCAATGTTGACACACCGCACTGGGTCCTCATTTGTGGCCAAGTCGACCTAGGAGAGGCCCAGAACCGGTTCAGATAATCGCCACCGGTGTTGGCCGTGAGCGGGAATCGAACTCGGGTCGCCGGGTTCGTAGCGCAAACCACTACACCACCGCCCACCACACGCAACATCAACAACCGTCATTCGCCACTAAGTGGCGGTGACCTCACAACGACGCTAGTGCCATGCCATGTGCACTCACACATCTACNAAAAACACTCACAACACAACAACCGCCATTCGCCACTAAGTGGCGGTGACGTCACAACGATGCTAGTGCCATGCCATGTGCACTCACACATCTACAAAAAAAACACAACAACCGCCATTCGCCACTAAGTGGCGGTGATGTCACCACGACGCTTGTGCCAGGCCATGTGCACCTTGAGGCCACCACGTGAAGTGTCGAACGCCCGCTGGCAGGAGGTCACGGGGCAGACCCAGCAGATGCCACGGGTCGACTGACCGAGATGACCGAGATAACTGGCTGATGCACCACCTGTGCCCCCTACTGTACCAACTTGCTGTGCTTTCATAATCAACGTTTTTGGTTTAGATCGCGTTATTTATAAATGTGTCGTAACCCTCCACCACCCGACACGGCCAATCAGTAAAAAAGTGTCACGTTGACAAAAGACAAAATAGTTTACTGCTTTAGCCCACCGGTGTGTTGAAGCGCGAAACCACAACATTTACAATTTGAGTAGCACGACGTTTCGCTGGTAATTGCATCCGGCATCATCGGGCAATTCGCCAGAATGGCGAGGCTCTGCTGTGTCGCGAAAGCCTACGTGTTCAATTGCTGTGCTTTAGCCACCCGGCGCTCCGCTCGTCGTTGTGAGCAAAAACACACACACACCCACCCACCCACCTCTTTCCCGTCATGAGCGTCTCCACCAGGATGGACACCAACTGCTTGCGGTCGTCCTCCGTGCCGTGCTCGTAGACGAGCGCCAGCCCCTTGGAGGCAACGTCCTGGCTCAGCTCTGCAGCACGGAGCGGAGTGGCCAACGAACCGGAGGTCATCGTTTCGCATCGACCACCTCACCTGGTGCGCAGGTCGTGGGTTCGATCCCGACCCCTGACGACGCCTGCTGCTGTATGTTTGCAGTTTGCGTGTCTCTCTTTCTCATCATCATCACGGTGGTTAGGAGATGTTAACTACCTCGCCTGGTATACAGGAGTGTCGTGGGTTCGATCCCGACCCTGACGCCTGCTGCTGTATATGTGGAGTTCGTGTGCCTCTCTCATCATCATTATTATCACCATCACAGTTGCGAGATGTTAACGACCTCGCCTGGTGCGCAGGAGGTCGTGGGTTCCATCCTGACCCCTGCTGTATATTTGGAGTTTGCGTGTCTCTCTCATCATCATCACGGTGGCTAAGAGATGTTGACTACCTCGCCTGGTCTACAGGAGGTCGTGGGTTCGATCGCGACCCTGACACCTGCTGCTGTATATTTGGAGTTTGCGTGTTTTCTCTCCGCGTGGTCGTGTGGATTTTTTTCCGGGTGCTCCGGTTTTTCACTCCACGTTCAGGATCAACATCACCACGCGTTCAGAGAAGTTTGCGGCTGCTAAAAATGTCCACGTGACGAGAAGCCACTTTCGTTGAGCGACCATTTGTGGCCAGATCGCTCCTGAATAAGAGCTACGTAGCCCAGTGGCCTTACCTGGTAAAATAGAAATAATTGTTTAGTCTTCGTTGAACACGTCGGCTTTCGCGACCAATATCATCCACGGCTCTCCAACGCACAGCCGGCGTGTTGCACTCGTGACGAATTGGCCACGTTAAATTTGATTTAAAGCTTTCGTGACTGCAGGGATTCATCTTCTTGGTTTTTTCGGTAAAGTCACGTGGAAGGGAAATAATAAAAATAAAACGTAATAAAATACAATTCTCACGACGACCCGGCCGGGTACGGGTACCCGTTTGCGACCCTGGTGCGGCCGGGTACGGGTAGGCCGTGAGTCACTGGTGAGTCACCGTTTGTCACTCATTTCCCAACGTCTTGACTCTTCTCACAATTCAAGTTCCTAGAATCAATCAGGGGTACCCTACCCGGGTACGGGTAGGGTACGGGTAGGGTACGGGTAGGGTACGGGTAGGGTACGGGTAGGGTACGGGTACGGGTAGGGGACGGGTAGGGTACGGGTAGGCCGGGTACGGGTACGGGTACCGTTTGCGACCCTGGTGCGGCCGGGTACGGGTACGGGTAAGGAATCAAAACCCGTTTGCGACCTCTGCCGACAGCTACTTAAACGGACGGAAATAGATGAAACGTCTAACGGCCAGCGCAAGTCTGCGCGGCTAACGCTTCTCAAGGTTAAGTCGTGGGGAGGGAGGGGGCGAGGGGCAAGGCCTTACCGTCGTTCTCGGACAGCATGCCGGTGAAGGCTTCCTGGATCTCCTTGAGCTGACACTGGTGGGGGGGGGGGGGTGTGGGAGGGGGAAGACGGGGGCACGCAATGACATTCTACACGGGGCGGCGGGTACACCACAGTCGGCTTGTTTGTTTCACCGGTCGAGAACGTGAGAGGCCGCGTTGAGCTTCATGCGCACGA
This sequence comes from Lethenteron camtschaticum, assembly GCA_018977245.1. Classification (NCBI taxonomy): domain Eukaryota; kingdom Metazoa; phylum Chordata; class Hyperoartia; order Petromyzontiformes; family Petromyzontidae; genus Lethenteron; species Lethenteron camtschaticum. Next base: position 25,318 of record WFAB01001745.1, read on the forward strand.
GAGCTTGACCTGCGTTCCGCTGGTCGGGAGCGCGAGGATTTGCTACCGAGCTGCACAATGACGCCCGAGTGATTTTCGCGGCGTAAAATGATCGGATTTGGCAAATCTGGTTGTGTTCTTAGGTTTTTTCGGTAAAGTCACCAGGTAGGTAAAAAACTAAAATTAATAAAAGTAGAATAAAATAAAAATCACGACGTTTCGGAGGCAACACAAGCTTCCGTCTTCAGGTGGAACCGTCACAGCCACGACAGCTGTATCAAGTAAATGAGGATACTTGATACAGCTATCGTGACACACTTGATACAGCTGTCATGCTGTGACGGTTCCACCTGAAGACGGAAGCTTGTGTTGCCTCCGAAACGTCGTGATTTTTATTTTATTTTTATTTTACTTTATAAATTTTTTACCTACGTGACTTTACCGGAAAAAACCTAAAAATGAATCCTTGCAGTCACGAAAGCTTCAAATCTAGAAGAAAAAAAATCTGGTTGTGTTTGATGCACGTTGAGCGCAATGTCAAGGAGATGTCTGGATTTCAATGGCTGTCGACAGAAGTCACATTGTTTTTTTGTGGATGACAGATGCGGTCCGTTACTTTCCTTTAGAATTTGCGTGAATCAAAGTTCTATTGCAAAAAAAAAGAGAGGGAAGGGAGGGAGAAGGGAGGGAGGGGGGTGGGAGGGAGGGAGGGAGAGGGAGGGAGGGAGGGAGAGGGAGGGATAAGGGAGGGAGAGGGGAGGGAGGAGGAGGAGGAGGGAGGAGAGAGGAGAAAGGGAGGGAGGGGGTGGGGANGGAGAAGGAGGGAGAGGGAGGAGGGAGGAAGGGATGGAGGGAGAGGGGACGGACGGACGGAGGGATGGGAGGGAATGGAGGGAGAGGGACGGACGGACGGACGGACGGACGGAGGTGACGGGGGGGGGTGAGCGGTGTGTCACCTTGACGGCGGAGTGATACCCGAGGCGCTGCACGATGGAGAGCAGCCACACGGAGGCCGCGTGCCGCACGTGCGGGTTGGGGCTGGGCACGTGGCGCGTGAGCACCTCGTTCAGCAGCCACGCCACCTCGTCGTTGCCGCCTCCCGCTGCCGGCGGGCAAGAGGACGGACCGTGAGCGCGGCAGAGACAACGGCCGCGCGCAAGACACGAACGTTTCGCATCCCGTGCGGCCCCGACAGGATGTTGGGGGCGAGTGCTGTCCAGCGAGTAGCACGGCAGCTAAATTTAGATGTAAAGCTTTTCGCGACCGCAGCAGGGATTCATCTTCTTGGTTCTTTCGGTAAAGTCACGACGTAGAATGGAAGTAATAAAATAATAAAAATAAAACATAATNAAATTTCGATTTCAAGCTTTTCGTGACCGCAGGGATTCATCCTCTTGGATCTTTCGGTAAAGTCACGACGTAAAGGGAAATAATAAAATAATAAAAATATAAAACGATAAAAATGCTCACGACGTTTCGACTGCAACACAAGCAATCGTCATCAGGTGTGAAATCCACGGCAGGAAAATTAGAAAAATTTCTCTTTTCAAATGTTGTAGTTGATGATGTAGGTGATGGTGGTGATGATGTAGGTGATGATGATGTAGTTGATGATGATGTAGTTGATGATGATGATGTAGTTGATGATGATGTAGTTGTGATGATGTAGTGATGATGATGTTGATGATGTAGTTGATGATGATGTAGTGATGATGATGTAGTTGATGATGATGATGTAGTTGATGATGATGTAGTTGATGATGATGTAGTTGATGATGATGTAGGTTTGATGATGATGTAGTTGATGATGATGTAGTTGATGATGATGTAGGTGATGATGATGTAGGTGTGATGATGATGTAGTTGATGATGATGTAGTGATGATGATGATGTAGTGATGATGATGATGTAGTTGATGATGATGTAGGTGATGATGATGTAGTTGATGATGATGTAGTTGATGATGATGTAGGTGATGATGATGTAGTTGATGATGATGTAGTTGATGATGATGTAGTTGATGATGATGATGATGTATGATGATGATGTAGTTGATGATGATGTAGTTGATGATGATGTAGTTGATGATTATGTAGTTGATGATGTAGTTGATGATGATGTAGGTGATGATGATGTAGTTGATGATGATGTAGTTGATGATGATGTAGTTGATGATGATGTAGTTGATGATGATGTAGGTTGAT